>CM039678.1:444816056-445098556 GCA_022496015.1 Hordeum marinum | reverse complement strand
GTTCTCTAATGCATCACAGGGGATCTATTTATAGGTCGAGCGACCTTCGAGGGCCCTGCATCCGCCGCATTCAGCGCTGAGGGTCGACTGCCTACACCAACCTATGGTCTAGGGAGGCTAGGGGTCTGGGGGGCTCGGTGTTAGGGGTTGTTTGGTTGGCACAAGATGATAGGCGAGGTGGTGCGTCCATAGCAGGGGCTCGGGCTCGGGCAACTAGCATGGCCGAGGCTCGGCTGGTGATGTTGCTGGCAAGGGTTGGTGTGGGGCTGGCCTTCTAAAACATGGGTGAAAATTGGGGTATGGACAAGGCCGGGGCACGGGTGGGGGCTCAGGAGCTCACGGGCGCATAGTAGAAAATGCAATTGGCGCACGCTGGAGGTGATCAATTGTAAGTGGCTTCCAAGCGGCCAAATGTTTTCTAGGGTATGTTGGGTGGTTTAGTGAGTGTGAGTGTACTTGGATCTAACCCAACCTCAACTAGTCTTGCTCTTCTTGTTCAAATCCATTCTAACAGCAAGGTGTTTGTTCTAGTTTCTGGTTGATCCATTTTTTATTAAGTTAGTACTACATGTTTGGTATGCTTCTCATCCCATGCACAACCTCTCCACCGAATTTGAGCTCCATTTGACCATCCTAGCTTGCACTACCTTCACAATCTGAAAACTAAGGCAGAAAACCATACTTGGCCCTATGATTTAGTATGGCTATGAATGACCAAACTTCTGATGAAATATGGTCATGTGCAACTACTTTGTGCTTCCCAAATTATTTGGGAATTTATAGAGCTACCAAAATGGTTGTTCCTTCACAACAACAATCTAGGGCATACTCACTCTAGCAATTATTTGAAGACTTTGGCTCAATTGATCCAAAAAAATTATGAGAGCATTCTACGGGCACAAAGTGTTGGGGAACGGTGCATGGGAAACAAAAAATTTCCTACGCACACGCAGATCTATCCATGGTGATGAGCATCTACGAGAGGGAGAGTGGATCTACATACCCTTGTAGATCGCTAAGCGGGAAGCGTTAAGAAACACGGTTGGTGTGGTCGAACGTCTTCGCGATCCAAATCGCTGTGCGTCCCACGATCCAATCACGATCCATCCCGCGATCCAATCATGATCCGTCCCGCGATCTGATCACGATCCGTCCCACGAACTTGGTCACGATCCGTCTCACGAACTTGATCACGATCCTTCCGATCTAGCACCGAACGAACGGCACCTCCGCGTTCAGCACACATACAGCTTGATGATGATCTCCACCGTCTTGATCCAGCAAGAAGGAGTGGAGAGGAAGAAGAGTTCTCCAGCAGCCTGACGGCGCTCTGGCGATGGTGGTGGAGCAATTCCGGCAGGGCTTCGCCTAAGCACTGCAGAAAACTGATCTAGAGGAGAAACTATGCACTAGAGATTAGGGTTTGCACGTGGCTGAAAAATCAAGTACAAAACCCTAGAAATCCCCTAGTATATATAGGAGGGAGGGAGGAGGAGAGGCATCTTGCCCTCCAAGCCTTGGAGGCTTCGGCCGAAGCAGGTGGTGGAGGTGGAGTCCACCTCCACTCCTAGTAGGACTAGGATTCACCCAATTTTGCCTTTTTCCACCTTTTCCTATTGGGTTTTCATCTCCAGCTACATGGGCCTTGTGTGGGAGTTTCCACCAGCCCACTAAGGGCTGATATTCACTCTCCCACAGCCCATGAAGCCTCTTGGGTCGAAATACCCCTCCCGGAGGTCTCCCGGTACACTACCGGCACTCCCCATACACTACCGATGAGCCCGAAACTTTTCCGGCGACCAAAATAGGACTTCCTATATATGAATATTTACCTCTGGACCATTCTGGAGCTCCTCGTGATGTCCGGGACCTCATTTGGTACTCCGAACAAACTTCGGTCACCACCATACATAACTCTATACTACCAAAACGTCACCAAACCTTAAGTGTGCAGATCCTGCGGGTTCGAGAACTATGTAGACATGACCGAGACACCTCTACGGTCAATAACCAATGGCGGGACCTGGATGTACACATTGGTTCCTACATATTCTACGAAGATCTTTATCCATCGAACCTCTATGTCAAGGATTTAGTTAATCCCCTATGATGTTCCCTTTGTTCTTCGGTATGTTACTTGCCCGAGATTCGATCGTCGGTATCTTCATACCTAGTTGAACCTCGTTACTGGCAAGTCTCTTTACTCATTCGGTAATACAAGATCCCGTAACTAACACTTAGTCACATTGCTTGCAAGGCTTATTGTCATGTTGTATTACCGAGTGGGCCCTGAGATACCTCTCCGTCACACGGAGTAACAAATCCCAGTCTTGATCCATGCCAACTCAACAGACACCCTCGGAGACACCTGTAGAGCACCTTTATAGTCACCCAGTTACGTTGCGACGTTTGATACACACAAGGTACTCCTCCGATATCTGTGAGTTGCATGATCTCATGCTCATAGGAACATATACTTGACATGCAGAAAACAATAGCAATAAACTGATACGATCATAAGCTACGTTTGTAGTTTGGGTCTTGTCCATCACATCATTCTCCTAATGATGTGATCCCGTTATCAAATGACATCTTATGTCCATGGCTAGGAAACCTTAACCATCTTTCGATCAACGAGCTAGTTCACTAGAGGTATACTAGGGACATTGTGTTTGTCTATGTATCCACACATGTATCCATGTTTCCAATTAATACAATTATAGCATGGATAATAAATGATTATCATGAACAAGGAAATACAATAATAAACACTTTCTTTATTGTCACTAGGGCATATTTCCAATAGTCTCCCACTTGCACTAGAGTCAATAATCTAGGTCACTTCACTATGTGATTTACATTGTAATGAATCGAACACCCATGCAGTTCTGGTGTTGATCATGTTTAGCCCTTGGAAGAGGTTTAGTCAGCGGGTCTGCAACATTCAGATCCGTGTGCACTTTGCAAATATTTATGTCTTTCTCCATGATGTAATCGCGGATGGAGTTGAAGCGTCGCTTTATGTGTCTGGTCCTCTTGTGAAACCTTGGTTCCTTGGCCAGAGCAATGGCACCAGTGTTGTCACAAAACAGGTTCATTGGATTCAGTGCACTCGGCACTACTCCAAGATCTGTCATGAACTGCTTCATCCACACACCTTCCTTCGCCGCCTCCGAGGCTGCGATGTATTCCGCTTCGCACGTAGAATCAGCTACCATGCTTTGCTTGGAACTGCACTAGCTTACCGCTCCCCCATTAAGAATAAATATGTATCCGGTTTGCGACTTAGAGTCGTTCGGATCAGTGTCAAAGCTTGCATCGACGTAACCCTTTACGATGAGCTCTTCATCACCTCCATAAACGAGAAACATTTCCTTAGTCCTTTTCAGGTACTTAAGGATATTCTTGACCGCTTGCCAGTGCTCCATTCCAAGATCACTTTGAAACCTTCCGTCCATACTTATGGCAAGGCTGACATCGGGTCTTGTGCTCATCATTGCATACATGATAGAGCCTATGGTTGAAGCATAGGGGATGACAGTCATGTTTTCTCTATCTTCTGCAGTTACTGGGCATTGAGTCTTACTCAACTTCACACCTTGTAACACAGGCAAGAACTCCTTCTTGGACTATTCCATTTTGAACTTCTTCAAAACTTTATCAAGGTATGTGCTCTGTGAAAGTGCTATTAAGCGTCTCAATCTATCTCTATAGATCTTAATGCCTAATGTGAAAGCAGCTTCTCCTAGGTCCTTCATTGAAAAACGCTTGTTCAAATATTCCTTCATGCTTTCCAGCATTTCTATATTGTTTCCAATCAGCAATATGTCATCCACATATAATACTAGAAACGCTATAGAGCTCCCACTCACTTTCTTGCAAATACAAGCTTCTCCTTAAACTTGTATAAACTCAAACACTTTGATCACCTCATCAAAGCGCTTATTCCAACTCCGAGATGCTTGCACCAGTCAATAAATGGATCGCTGGAGTTTGCAAACTTTGTCAGCATTCTATGAATCGACAAAACCTTCGGGTTACATCATATACAACTCTTCCTCAAGGAAACCGTTGAGGAACGCTGTTTTGACATCCATCTGCCAAATTTCATAGTCGAAATAAGCAGCTATTGCTAACATGATTCTGACAGACTTAAGCATCGCTACGGGTGAGAAAGTCTCATCGTAGTCAACTCCTTGAAATTGCTTGAACTTTTCAAACGTTTCAGACTTGTGTTTCATTAAGTAAATATACCCATATCTACTTAAGTGATCGGTGAAGGTGAGAAAATAACGATATCCACCACGCACTGTAAATTCATCGGACCACACACATCAGTATGTATGATTTCCAATAAGTCACTCGCCCGTTCCATTGTTCTAGAGAACAGCGTTTTAGTCATCTTGCCCATGAGGCATGGTTCACATGTGTCAAGTGATTCAAAATCAAGTGATTCCAAAAGTCCATCAGCATGGAGCTTCCTCATGCGTTTTACACCAATATGACCTAAACGCCAGTGCCACAAGAAAGTGGTACTATCATTATCAACTCTACATCTTTTGGCATCAATGTTATGAACATGTGTGTCATCACTATCAAGATTCAATATGAATAAACCCCTAACATTGGGTGCATGACTATAAAAGATATTAATCATATAAATAGAACAACCTTTATTCTCTGATTTAAATGAGTAATCGTCTCGCAATAAACAAGATCCACATATAATGTTCATGCTTAACGCAGGCACTAAATAACAATTATTCAGGTTCATCACTAATCCCGATGGTAATCGAAGAGAGAGCGTGTCGACGGCGATCACATCAACCTTGGAACCATTTCCCACGCGCATCGTCACTTCGTCCTTTGCCAGCCTTCGTTTATTCCGTAGTTCCTGCTTTGAGTTGCAAATGTGAGCAACCAAACCGGTATCGAATACCCAGGCACTACTACGAGAGCTAGTAAGGTACACATCAATAACATGTATATCATATATACCTTGTTTGTTGTTGGCCGCCTTCTTGTCAGCCAGGTACTTGGGGCAGTTCCGCTTCCAGTGACCAGTTCCCTTGCAATGAAAGCACTCACTTTCTGGCTTGGGTCCATGCTTGGGCTTCTTTGCAGGAGTAGCACCTGCTTTGCCATCCTTCTTGGTTTTACCCTTCTTGCCCTTGCCCATGACTTTGCCATTTTTCTTGAAACTAGTGGTTTTATTGACCATCAACACTTGATGTTCTTTCTGGATTTCAGACTCAGCGACTTTTAGCATCGCAAACAGCTCGACAACTGACTTGTTCATCTCGTGCATGTTATAGTTCATCACAAAGCTCTTGTAACTAGGTGGCAGTGATTGAAGAACTCTGTTAGTGATCGCCTCCGGTGGAAGGGCAATTCCCAACTCCGCTAGACGAGTTGAATACCCAGACATTCTGAGTATATGTTCACTGATAGACCCATTCTCCTCCATCTTGCAAGCATAGAACTTATCGGAGGTTTCATACCTCTCGATCCGAGCGTTCTTCTGAAAGATAAACTTCAAGTCCTGGAACATCTCATATGCTCCATGACGTTCAAAACGTCTTTGAAGTCCTGGTTCTAAGACATACAATATTGCACACTGAACTATTGAGTAGTCTCCAGTACATGCCTCCCAAGCGTTCTTAATGTCTTCGGAGGTCATGTCTTCTGGTTGGTCACCAAGCGGTGCATTAAGGACATATGATTTCTGGTAAGCCGTGAGGATAATCCTCAGATTACGGGCCCAGTCAACAAAGTTACTTCCATCAACTTTTAGTTTAGCTTTCTCTAGGAACGCATTAAAATTCAGGGGTGCTACTGCTCGAGCCATTGATCTACAACATAAATATGCAAAATTCACTTAGCCTATTGTTCAAGATAATGAGTTTAGTTAATCAAATTACTAAAGCTCCCACTCAAATTGACATCCCTCAGGTCATCTGAGTGTCACATGATCCAAATCCACCAACTCAAGTTCGATCATCACGTGAGTTGAGGTGGCTTCAATGGTGAACATCATTATGTTGATCATATCTACTATATGACTCATGTTCGACCTTTCGGTCTCTTGTGTTCCGAGGTCATGTCTGTACATGCTAGGCTCATCAAGTTTAACCCGAGTGTTCTGCGCGTGCAACACTGGCTTGCACCCGTTGTATGTGAACATAGAGTCTATCACACCCGATCATCACGTGGTGTCTCAACACGACGAACTTTCGCAATAGTGCACACTCGGGGAGAACACAATTTTATCTTGAAATTTAAGTGAGGGATCACCTTATAATGCTACCGTCGTACTAAGCAAAACAAGGTGCATAAAAGGATTAACATCACATGCAATTCATAAGTGACATGATATGGCCATGAACTTGTGCTTTAGATCTCTATCTTGAAAGCACCGGCATGATCTTCATCGTCACCGGCACGACACCATGATATCCATCATCTTGATCTCCATCAACGTGTCGCCATCGAGGTTGTCACGCCCTGCATGCTTCTACTACCATTGCTACCATTTAGCGATAAAGTAAAGCCTTACATTGCGCTTAATGATTGACACGCAGGTCATACAATAATTAAAGACAACCCTATGGCTCCTGCCGGTTGCCATACTCATCGACATGCAAGTCGTGAAATTCTATACATCACATGATCATATCATACATCACATATATCACATCATGTAATTGGCCATATCACATCACAACATACCCTTCAAAAACAAGTTAGAAGTCCTCTAATTGTTGTTGCATGTTTTATGTGGCTGCTACGGGTTTCTAGCAAGAACGATTCTCACCTACACATAAACCACAACGGTGATACATAATTTGCTTTTCAACCTTCTCAAGAACCGCCTTTGTCGAATCCGATCCAACTAAAGTGAGAGAAACTGCCACCCGCAAGCCATCTAGGCAACAAGTTGCGTTGAGGGAACCGGTCTCTCATAAGCGTACGAGTACTGTTGGTCCGGGCTGCTTCATCTCACAACACCGCTGAACCAAAATCCGACCAAGGGAGGAAGCAATCTAAGCATCAACGCCCACAAACCTTTTGTGTTCTACTCGAGATCTCATCTACACATAGACCTAGCTCTGATACCACTGTTGGGGAACGTTGCATGGGAAACAAAAAATTTCCTACGCACACGCAGATCTATCCATGGTGATGAGCATCTAGGAGAGGGAGAGTGGATCTACATACCCTTGTAGATCGCTAAGTGGGAAGCGTTGAGAAACGCGGTTGGTGTAGTCGAACGTCTTCGCGATCCAAATCGCCGTGCGTCCCGCGATCCAATCACGATCCGTCCCGCGATCCAATCATGATCCATCCCGCGATCCGATCACGATCCGTCCCACGAACTTGATCACGATCCGTCTCACGAACTTGATCACGATCCTTCCGATCTAGCACCGAACGGACGGCACCTCCGCGTTCAGCAAACGTACAGCTTGATGACGATCTCCACCGTCTTGATCCAGCAAGAAGGAGTGGAGAGGAAGAATATTTCTCCGACAGCCTGACAGCGCTCAGACGATGGTGGTGGAGCAATTCCGGCAGGGCTTCGGCTAAGCACTGCAGAAAACTGATCTAGAGGAGAAACTATGCACTAGAGATTAGGGTTTGCACGTGGCTGAAAAATCAAGTACAAAACCATAGAAATCCACTAGTATATATAGGAGGGAGGGAGGAGGAGAGGCAGCTTGGCCTCCAAGCCTTGGAGGCTTCGGCCGAACAAGGTGGTGGAGGTGGAGTCCACCTCCACTCCTAGTAGGACTAGGATTCACCCAATTTTGCCTTTTTTCCACCTTTTCCTATTGGGTTTTCTTCTCCAGCTACATGGGCCTTGTGTGGGAGTTTCCAGCAGCCCACTAAGGGCTGATATTCACTCTCCCACAGCCCATGAAGCCTCTTGGGTCGAAATACCCCTCCCGGAGGTCTCTCGGTACACTACCGGCACTCCCGGTACACTACCAATGAGCCCGAAACTTTTCCGGCGACCAAAATAGGACTTTCTATATATGAATCTTTACCTCCGGACCATTCCTGAGCTCCTTGTGATGTCCAGGATATCATCTGGGACTCCGAACAAACTTCGGTCACCACCATACATAACTCTATACTACCGAAACGTCACCAAACCTTAAGTGTGCAGACCCTGCGGGTTCGAGAACTATGTAGACATGACCGAGACACCTCTACGGTCAATAACCAATGGCGGGACCTGGATGTCCACATTGGTTCCTACATATTCTACGAAGATCTTTATCGATCGAACCTCTGTGTCAAGGATTCAGTTAATCCCGTATGATGTTCCCTTTGTTCTTCGGTATGTTACTTGCCCGAGATTCGATCGTCGGTATCTCCATACCTAGTTCAACCTCGTTACTGGCAAGTCTCTTTACTAGTTCTATAATACAAGATCCCGTAACTAACACTTAGTCACATTGCTTGCAAGGCTTATTGTGATGTTGTATTACCGAGTGGGCCCTGAGATAGCTCTCCGTCACACGGAGTAACAAATCTCAGTCTTGATCCATGCCAACTCAACAGATACCCTTGGAGACACCTGTAGAGCACCTTTATAGTCACACAGTTATGTTGCGACGTTTGATACACACAAGGTACTCCTCCGATATCTGTGAGTTGCATGATCTCATGGTCATAGGAACATATACTTGACATGCAGAAAAGAGTAGCAATAAACTGACACGATCATAAGCTACATTTGTAGTTTGGGTCTTGTCCATCACATCATTCTCCTAATGATGTGATCCCGTTATCAAATGACATCTCATGTCCATGGCTAGGAAACCTTAGCCATCTTTCGATCAACGAGCTAGTTCACTAGAGGTATACTAGGGACATTGTGTTTGTCTATGTATCCACACATGTATCCATGTTTCCAATTAATACAATTATAGCATGGATAATAAACGATTATCATGAACAAGGAAATACAATAACAAACACTTTATTTATTGTCTCTAGGGCATATTTGCAACACAAAGATCATCTCTGCTAAATTTCACATTATTAGAGGTGCCTGAGATTTTCCTGGATTTATTTCCCCAAAGTGGCAGAAATTGGGATTGTTTCTGTGAGAAGAATATTGCATTGGACTTTAGAATATTTGGTCACTCCTTGCATCCATATGGACTGGAGAGCCTTCTCAAAAACTTGGGTGATCTAGCTCAACAAAGAGGGTGTATTTTCTTTGTGACAGTCGGTGTTGGAAATACGCCCTAGAGGAAATAATAAATTAGTTATTATCATATTTCCTTGTTCATGATAATCATTTATTATCCATGCTAGAATTGTATTGATAGGAAACTCAGATACATGTGTGGATACATAGACAACACCATGTCCCTAGTATGCCTCTAATAGACTAGCTCGTTGATCAAACATAGTCATGGTTTCCTAGGGATGGACATGAGATGTTATTTGATAACAAGATCACATCATTAGGAGAATGATGTGATGGACAAGACCCAAACTATAAACATAGCATATGATCGTGTCAGTTTATTGCTATAGTTTTCTTCATGTCAAGTATCTGTTCCTATGACCATGAGATCATGCAACACACTGACACCGGAGGAGTACCTTGTGTGTATCAAATGTCGCAATGTAACTGGATGACTATAAAGGTGCTCTACAGGTATCTCCAAGGGTGTATGTTGAGTGGGCATGGATCAAGACTGGGATTTGTTACTCCGTATGACGGAGAGGTATCTTAGGGCCCACTCGGTAATACAACATCACAATAAGCCTTACAAGCAAAGTGACTAAAGAGTTAGCCACATGATCTTGTATTACAGAACGAGTAAAGAGACTTGCCGGTAACGAGATTGAACTAGGTATAGAGATACCGACAATCAAATCGCAGGCAAGTAACATACCGAAGAACAAAGGGAATAGCGTACGGGATTAACTAAATCCTTGACATAAAGGTTCAACCGATAAAGATCTTCGTAGAATATGTAGGAACCAATATGGGCATCCATGTCCCGCTATTGGTTATTGATCGTAGAGGTGTCTCGGTCATGTCTGCATAGTTCTCGAACCCGCAGGGTCTACACACTTAACGTTCGGTGATGATATAAGTATAGTTGAGTTATTATGCTGGTGACTGAAAGTTGTTCGGAGTCCCGAATGAGATCCCGGACATGACGAGGAGCTCCGGAATAGTCCGGAGGTAAAGATTGATATATGGGTTAATAGTGTTTGGTTTCCGGAAAGGGTTTCGGATGTTTCCCAAAATGTTTGGGTACAAGAACACTTTATTTGGGCCAAGGGGTAAAGCCCACGAGGCTTTAGGAAGGTGCAAAAGAAGTTTTGCGGAGGCCAGAGGCCAGACACCAGGGACCCTGGTGTCTAGGGCCAGACGCCGAGGACCCCGGCGTCTGGTCATGGAGTCCGAGGAGGACTCTTGCCTTGCTTGCCAAACCAACTTTGATGAAGCTCTTTCTCCATGTTTCGACCCCAGGGCTCAACATATAAATAGAGGGGCAGGGCTAGCACCCAGAACACATCAAGTATTCCCCAAGCCATGTGCTGTCAACCCCGTCCCCTCTAGTTTATCCTCCGTCATAGTTTCCATTGTGCTTGGCAAAGCCCTGCGGAGATTGTTCTTCACCGCCACTGTCACCACGTTGTCGTGCTACCGGAACTCATCTACTACTTCACCATCGCTCACTGGATCGAGGAGGTGAAGGTGTCATCAAGGTGTACGTATGTTGAACGCGGAGGTGTCGTCCGTTCGGCGCTAGATCGTGATTGGATCACGGGATGGCTTGCGATTTGGATCGCGAAGACGTTCGACTACATCAACTGCATTTCTTAACGCTTCCTCTTAGCAATCTACAAGGGTATGTGGATCCGATCTCTCCTCTCGTAGATGATCATCTCCTAGATTGATCTTGGTGAAGTGTAGGAAATTTTGTGTTTCCCATGCAACATTCTCCAACAGTAGAAGCTAGGGTTTCAGTCTCCAGTTGATTGAGAATTGAGTTTGTTTGGTTTTGGTTGTGATGTAATCTAGACATATCTAGGGTGAGGTGAACTTTAATTGCAAATTCCATAAGAAAAGGTTTGGAAGAGAGTCAAAAGTCAGTGTTAACACAAAAAACAAAAAGGTCTGATTTTTGGGGTGTTACAAGACATGGGGGTGGGTTCAGTAGTTTTCAATATGGTCTTTTGTAGATCAAGAACCGATTGGGGATTGGTGGGGTGGAGGCATGTTATATAAATAAACATTGCAATTGTAAAGGTAGGTATGGAACATTGATTGGTTTAATTTGTGTACACAAAACAACTTTATGCAAAAAAGCATGATCACATGAATGGGAGGTTAATGATTATTTTAATGCCAACCCACGATTACTGAACTAATGCCTCTCGTTGATCGGGTTGAAACACATCTATCTAGCACTTGCCCTCTTCCGTGTCATGCGTTAGGAATTACGCTGGTAAACTTGGCGATTACTTGTATGGTGAATTTTTCCATGTGCATGCTTCAGCTTGACTCCAAGTTCATTGAATATTTTGGTATAATAAGAAGGCACTGCATCTAGACTAAGATAACTGAGAATGGAGAATCTTATAAATCCATGGTTGCTTGGAATAGAGTTTGTTGTCCTATAAAAAGCAGAGGTCTTGGAGTATTTAATTTAAAGATTCAGAACAAAGCTCTACTTCTCAAGTTTCTAGACAAATTTTATAACCAGGAAAATCTTCCTCGGGTTCGGTTGATTTGGGACACCTATTACATCAATGTGATCCCTCATGCTACCCTGGCTTGTGGCCTTTCTGGAGGAAGCGTGTCAGCAAACTAATGCCAATCTTCAGAGGCATTGCCAACTGTTCGCTTGGAAATGATATGAATATTTCTATGTGGCACGATAATTGGAATTGTCCATCTCTTGCAAACATATTTGCTTGCCTTTTCTCCTATGTTTTGAATGAAGATTGCGGAGTCGCTGAATTTTTTGACTCCCGAAATCTTGGCAATATCTTTCCTCTTTCCTTAGTCCAGAGGCCATGGTTAAATATCAAGAAGTTGTTACACTAAACCCCAATACCCTTTCTACTTATCAGAGCCTCGACTCTTGGTCTTTTGTGTGGGGAGCTAAGTATTCAGCCAAGCAGTTTTATGTGCATTGTCACAAAGAGATCTCACTACATGCCCCTTTTAAGTGGATTTGGGAATCAAAGCTTAACATGAAATTCAAAGTATTTATGTGGTTTCTTCTCGCTGATAGACTTAGCACATGTAACATGCTCATGAGACGCCATTATAATATTGGAATACTTTCAATTATGTGCTCTACAATGTCGGACTTGAAGGAACCATCAATCACCTCATTTTTTCATTGCCTCTTGAGTATGAACTGCCGGTATAAAGTTGGTATTATATGGGGCCTAGTTCTCTCATGGATTGAAGGTATCCAAATTGTCAAGACAACTTTCATAGGAGAAATCTTTTTGGAGATTGTAGGTATTGTGGCTTGGAACATTTGGAAGGAGAACAACAATTACATCTTTAGTCACATTGCTCCAACATCGAGAGCTTGGCAGGAGAGAACTAAGGTAGATCTACTCTGGCTCAAATATACACTCGGTCCCCATCTTTGGGATTATTTCTCTTTACCAGTTGTATCTTCGTGATCCTCTCTTCTACTTCCTTGGTCCTTTAACCGTTTACCACCTATCCTTTTATCTTATGGTATAATTTTTATTTCTCTTTGAGGGCCTCCCCTCAACAGTTGTAAATATGTAGTCCTAAGCCTTTTATTAACTAGACGAGGCCCCGCGCATTGCTGCGGAAACCTTGTTAAAATAGTGTATGATTAAGTGATATAAGACTAAAATTAGTGCAAAAATATATAGAATTGTCTTACATGACTTAATTTCCTGGAAAAAAGGCATACATGAGGTGGTATGATTTGCATGAAGAGATTAATGGAAAAAGTAACTTATGACTCCATTCATGGCTTGGTGATGTGTCATTGTTGCATGTAGAGAAAAATTAGGTAGTGGGTTTTAGCTATTTAAGAATAGAGGATATAGCAGAGTAGGAGCCTCTCCTACTGTTTCCATCTCAACAAAAAAATGAACCAAAACAGGAAATATTGTTAGTACTTGCTCCATCAGTTTCTACAAGTCCTAATCAACTTTTTAAATTAGTTTATAGAATATTTTAAGACAAAATTCCATCGCACATAGGACATGGGTGCCTATTTGCCTTTAGAAATACACTCGTGAAGCTCGTTTCCAGCGCACACCACATGGGACAGTCAAGCCTATGGGGCGCTTCCTAATTTTATTTGATTTTCACAATGCGGCAATGGTCTTTCTGATTTGCCTTCTGGTTTTTGTGTCTATTTTTGATTTTTTTTATGGGTGCAGTATTTTGCATTTTAAATATATATGGAAAATTGTTCAACGCATCCAGAAATTGCTCAAGGATTGTCAAAGTACGTTTGCGCCATTTACAATAAATGTTTGTATAATTCAGAAAAATGTATTATACATTTAAAAAAACTAGGCAATTTCCTATGTGTTGCAAAGGGAAAATACATATTCTAATGATTCAAATACCGATCATGACAGCATTATCTATTCTTTTAACTGTGGTATCCACCCCCCACCCCCCCCCCACCCCTCTATCTAGCCAAGTATAGTGAGTTTCCATCGTAAAAAACATACGAAATGATGACTCCATACTCGTGCTTCTTAGCAAACTTCGGCAATGTTGATGTTCGTTGAATATCTCTTCTCCTGCGGCGTATATGATTCGACCTTTGTTCTATGTTCCCATCGAAATTAGGAGCAAATTATTTTCAGCTAGTGGCATAAAGTGATTACCATCTGCAACAAGATAGCAAAAAGTGGAATTACTATAAGATGCATTAATGATTCTAAGTTACATTGAGAGATCGGAAATGTCAATGAGATGCAACTATGAACTCCATGCGAGTATATATTCAAAATGTTAGCAAGACATACTTTTTTGAACTGAAATGGAAAAAATTCCTTTATTGATAATCACATACTACTCTTGAGTGGTCACACAATCACTGAGCACAAGGGGCATAGCAGAAGTTGATCTTGAGGGTTGCCATGCAAATTATTATCTACAAAGTTACAGTGTATAAAAGGTACAAGAAAACTCCAACAATAAGCAAAAAACATCTCTTTTGCAGTGGATATGAATGCTCTAATGTCAAAGTGTTGTATTCTTCAATTGTAGAACCTCAAAATTTGGCAACTCAGTAGAAAATTCAGTTAAATAAGTCCAAAAGGAACACTTGCTCTACAAGGCTAAAAAACATCAACGCTCTTCTGACGACAGTGTATGTAGAATAAGTGTTATTAGAAACTTTCACAACAATAAATATTATTAGTTTAGAGACCCCCAAATAGTCAAACTTATAAAGGCTAGGAAGGTTAAATTTGTCAGTTCTTGATACTCAAATGAAGGAAACGAATATATATACTAAAGAATTAGTTCGTTTGTCTTTGCTCGAAACAAATGTATGTTGGATGGACTGGTACTGAAACTATCAAACAAACTACAAAAGGGTTGTAGATAAGCTATTTTCTTGTGAAATTAACGGTGCTAAAACAAAAAAATATTTTTACCGTACATCGTGGGGATACTGATGTGAGTATAATTTTCAAAGTCTTGACGTGCTCTTCCATGACATGTTTGCACCTTTTCTGGCATATTACTCAATATATTTTCTTCGTGCAAGACGTTACATATATTTTACATAACCTTCCAAATTATGAATATGTTGACTTCTTAGAAAAAATTGGTGTGAATCAAGAAGTTTTATCGCAACCTTCTGATAAGGATATTCAAAGAATAATTAAATTTGACCACAACTTAGTGGAGAAAAAGGAAACCACATGTGATTTAATTTTACAATATAAATTAGCCATGGGCATTTATGAGTCCAACAATCCCTAGGAAGAACAGTTATTTTATTGTTTATCTACTTCTAACTAAACTAGGTGTCACACATTGTTGTGTGTATCGGTTAGGCCGAGTCCAAGGGTCCTTGTCCTTTTCCAAAAGAGATGGTTTCGGTTATTGGCAATCAATTATTGATATTAAAGTATAATGTAGTATGGAAATACCAAAAAAATACCTAGGTTTCTTCATAGTATTGTGGTCTTTAAAACAACATGAATACACTACTTATCCCAGATTAAATTAAGATTATATACCTATAATATCAATACAAATATAGAATATGGACTAGGCACATTGGACATATACAAATAAAATTCATTATTTACAATTTGTAATATTTACGCGTGATATATAGATGGTGCCCTCACACTAAATACGGTGCACTCACATTTGCGACAGCCAATTTTTTAGTTGTTCCCGAATGGAAGTGATCGCTGAAATTGTAAACATGCCAAACCCTCATTTATTTTGCCTGTTTTCACCCTTGATATCCCACATGTGCCTTTGATTTCCGCTCATCAGATCAGGTTGGTTGTTCCACCCATCTATGTTGCAGTAGGTGTCATGAATAGACGATAACAACCTAATGAATAACACACAAGATAAAAATTGCATATTTAGTGGGAGAGGAGGCTCCCCACCTAGATATATTCCAAATTTTGAGTTTGTTACAAAGATAGACAAGGGGTCACATGAAAGCTTAGGAAATGTAAGCATAAATATTTTTAGCATGCACTCAAATCACACCAACCTCCACAATTAAACCAATTGAAGATGCATAAGGAAACCTACAAAAAAACTACATTATCCCTGTGAAAGAAAACTCAGTACCACACAACACCTCAAATAACCAAGAATGTTGCTCGATGATATTACGTTTCATTGGGCACTTAGCCAGGGGAGGAGCAAAGTGTTTTGTTTCGGGCCCATTTCCTCCTCAATAGGTCCCACTTTAGCTGTGACATCCATGCCCTCCTGCTTCTCCTCGGGTTTTTTCTGTTCTTCCCACTGCCACCAGCAAGTCGTGGCGATGAGTGGGGTGATTGAGGTGGGACTTGATGAGACATCTTGACACTAATATCAAGGAACGAGAGGGGGTTGTAGATCAGTTGTATAAGTGCAACGAACCCTTGCTTGCAAGAGCTCCAAAAATCTATATTTGGATTTATTTTGTAGACAATAATGTCTTGTTTTGTACTCTAGTGGGGTTCAATGGTTATCACTTTGCTTACCGCATGTTTGCAAAAAAGGTGGGGTTTCCACGCTACATGTTTCGCTTTGGAACCACCATTTTATAAGTAGTAAGGCGACCTAAGGCAAGGCCTAAACCGGACATATTTGTAAGGTGCCAGGGCGCCTTATATCCTAAGCATCTAAGTTAGGATGCATTATAAATAATGTTTAGAAGTCCTTTCCTTTCCATAAACTTGCCAATTAAATAAAATTGCTAATGTCATTGATAGTATTTCTAAAAAGCACCACGACTTGTCGGAAAAACACATGTCATTCTCAATTAGCATGGCGTGTTCTCTTTAGCTACTTCATTTCTCCAGATTTATTGACCCTCTTTGTATTATGGGTCAAACTTAAAATAATTAACAAATAAAAGATAAACAATATATCACAGAAAAATGTGGTGGGGATCCTTTTTTGAATATGAATCTAACTGTATACATTTTATACCATATAAATCTATTTTGTTGTACCAAAAATATAAAAAATTCTGCAGAATGTCAAGTTTTCTCATGCGGTTTTCGAAAATGATAGTAAACTTAAAATATTATCTGTGACATATAAAATATTTCCATACTTTAAAAATTATGTTAATGCTAGTTCTAGAAAACATAATCATGAAAATGTAAATTTTTTTCATCTATGTTGTAAAAATGTTCAAACCATTCAACAAATGTTAATTTTTAAGAGTTGTCTTCTACCATTCAAATATAAACGTTCATGAAACTTCAATCAAGTTTCACATGTTTAAAAATATGTTCATGACATTTTAAATGTTCAGACATTTAAAAACATGTGCATGACATTTTTATAAAAGTTTCATGAAGTAAAAAAATGTTTGCGTGTTTTGAAAAAATATTCCATACCATAAAAATGTGTGACATTTGAAAATCTTCACATGGATGTTTCTGACATTTTTGAAAAAAGTTCAAATTATTTTTGAATAATGTTCACCGTGTATTTATAAAAAGTTGTGTGTTTGATAAATGTAAAAACAATTGACCGGAAAAATCTTCCAACATGAACTCATACAAGAACTTTATGGATCTGGAAATATTTTGCATGTATTCAATAAAAAGTTGACGTGTATTTGTAGAAATGTCACCATTTATTGCTGGAAGGAAAAATAACAAGAAAAGGTTAGAAAAAACAAACAAAAAATAAAAGGAAAGTCTGAAAATGGAGACCAATAAACAAATTAAAAAGTGGGAAACTCAAAGAAACTTTCCCATAACTAATACCACCATACATACATGGAAATTTCTTTAAACGGTTTACACAAATCATCTATTGGGTTGACCCATTCGAGTAAACGTTGTAGGGGAGAATTGTATTGGTCTCACAATAAGTTCTAAACTTCTGTTCAGATATGGTTGTTATGATATCCTACTTGATATTAAATTTGTCAATTCTTGATACTAAAACAAAGGAAATAAACATATACTCAAATTTAATTAGATATTCTTTGCTCGAAACAAACATTTGTTGGATGGACTAGTGCTGAAACTATCAAAGAAACTAACTAAATGAGGTGAATATAATTTTTGAAGACTTGATGTGTTGTTCAATGACAAGGTTGCACCTTTTCTCGCTTCTTACAATAAATATTTCCTTCATGCACGATGTTATAGATATTGTACATAACCGTCCTAAGTTATGAATATGTTGACATATTAGAAAATTTGGCGTGAAGCGAGAAGTTTTATTATAGAATTCTGATAAGGATATTGAAGGCATAACTAAATTTAAACACAACTCAGTGGAGATAAAGGAAATCACATGTAATAAAGTTTCACAATATAAATTGCCCATGGGAATTTATGAATGCGACAAACCTATGGAAGTAACTGTTATTTTATTTGTTATGTACTTCTAACTAAACTAGGTGCATAGATGGATGTGTGTATCGATTGGGGCCAAGGCTTGGGTCCTCCTTTTCCAAAAAAGATGATTTCAGTTATGCGCAATAAATTAATGAGACTAAATTAGACTATCATATGGAAATACAAAGTATATATGTCTTTTCATAGTATTCTAGTATTTAAAACAACATGAATACACTATTGATCCTCATATTTAATTAATGGTATATACCTTATAATATCAATACAAATAGATAATATGGAGTAGGCACACCAGACATATACAAATAAATTTACTTATTTAGTGTCCATAATATTTTACGTGTGATATAAAGATTATGCCCACGCACTAAAGACGATGCACTCACTTTTTTGACAGCTAATTTGCTAGTTGTTCTTCAATGGAAGTGGTCGCTGAAATTGTAAACATGTGAAACCCTCAATTATTAGGACTATTTTGCCCATGATATCCCATGTGTGCCTTTGACTTGCGCTCATCAGATTAGCTAGTTTATTCCATACATCTGTGTTGAAGTAGATGTCATGAAAAGATACAACAACCTAATCACAACGCACAAGATAAAAATTGCACGTTGGGAGGGAGGGCAGGCACCCCACCTGAATATATTTCAAATTTTCAGTTTGTTACCAAGACACACAAGGGATCACATGAAAATAAGAAAATGTAGATATTGTCAGCATTCCAGAGGCATAAATCCAGATCTACTTGAAATTAAGATAGGGGAGTTCAACTTACACATTTCGTTTTGGAGCGTAAGGCAGCCCAAGGAGAGGACCATCTCGCATATTTAAACAATTTCCATACTTTTAAAAATATGGTCGTGCCATTTTTAGAACGAAAAAATCAAGCAATTTTAAATATTTTCACATGGTTTGTACAAAAAATGTTCAAACCATTCAACAAATGTTCAACGGATTTTAAAAAAATGTTCGCACAGATACGTTTATGATAGAAAATATTGATGAGATGTAAAAATATGTTCACGCAATTTTGGAAAATTGTTTCATATCGTTTAAATAAAAATGTTCATGAAACTTCAATAACGTTTCACATGTTTGAAAACATTTTCATGAAATTATTAAATCACACATTAAAAAAATCTGCGGATGACATTTTTAGAAAATATTCATGAAATGAAAAAATTGTCCATGGGTCTTGAAAAAGATGTTATGCGCCCTTAAAACATATGACATTTGCAAATGTTTCCAATGTTAAAATATATTACCATTTTTTAAATGTTAAAATTGTGTTCGAATAATGTTCATCATGTCCTTATAAAATGTTTCTTGTGCCTTTGACAGATGTACAACACGTGTTCGGGAAAGTGTTCAACATGAACCTAAATTATCTAAACAATACTTTACATGTATTGAGTAAAAATTTGATGTGTATTTGTAAAAATGTCACCGTAGAAGAATAAGAAGAATGGGTTAGGAAAACAAGCATAAATTTTAAAGGAAAATCGGAAAATGAAAATTCATAAACTAGATGAAAAAATAAAGGAAAAATTGAATGAAACTTTCCCAAAACTTTTGAAAACCATTCAAACACAACATTTATTGGATCGGCCCGATTGGGCAAATGTTGTAGGGGAGAGTTGTATTAGTCTCACAATAAGTTCTAGACTTATGTTCAGTTATGGTTAGTTGTTATGATGTCTTACTTGATATTGGCATGTAAATATTTTTCAAAATATTTACAAAT
The DNA here is from genome assembly GCA_022496015.1 of Hordeum marinum. NCBI lineage: Eukaryota > Viridiplantae > Streptophyta > Magnoliopsida > Poales > Poaceae > Hordeum > Hordeum marinum. Next base: position 445,078,734 of record CM039678.1, on the reverse strand, counting down.
TTTGAGTTTGTTACCAAGACACACAAGGGGTCACATGAAAATTAAGGAAATGTAAATTTTTTAGCATCCACTCAAATCACACCAACCTCAAATCAATTGAAGATGCATAAGAGAACCTACAAAATATTGCATCAACGGGGTGAAAGAAAATTCAATGCCACCAAACACATCAAACAAAAGATAGTACTGCTCGGTGATACTTTGTTTCACTGAACCACTCAGTCGGGGGAGGAGCAAGGTGTTCTATTCTGGACGCTTTTCCTCCTCGACAACCCCGAGTTTGTCTCTGACATCCATACCCACCTCTTCCTCCTGGTTTTTTTGCTCTTCTTCCCACCGCCACCAGAAAGTGGTGGCGATGGCTGGGGTGATTCAGGTGGGACCTGATGAGATAGGATGACACTAATAGCAAGGAGGACGAGGAGGGAAACCTGCATGGTTGTGGATATGTGGTGAATGGTTTGCAACAAAATCCCCACTCGCAAGAGCTCTAAAAGGCAAGATCTAGATGTACTTTCTAGATAAGAATGTCTTATTTTGTAGTCTGGTGGGGGTCAGGGGTTATCGCTCTGCTTACAATGTGTTTGCAAAAAAAAGATGTAGGATTTCACGCTACATGTTTCATTTTGGAGCCACTTTTTACAACCATTAAGGCAACCTAAGGAGAGCACCCTCCCTCTAACGCGTAAGCGCCCAAGCAGGCATATTTGTAAGGTGTTGACAGGGTGCCTTATCACCTAAGCATCTAAGACAGGAAACTTTAGAGACAATGTGTGTAACTCCTTTCCCTTCCATCAACTTCCCAATTTAATAAAATTGTTGTTGTCATCAATAGTACCTTGGACTCCCACTTAATATTAGGAAGCCTAGCAATGCTAAAATTCAAGACTCTGACTGATAAGGTGGCTGGTAATCTCCCAGGTTTGAAAGCACCACTCATGAAGCATGTTGGCTACTTCATTACAACAAGAGTTGTGTTGATCACCATCCCATCCATCTCATGATTACAATGGATCTGCCCAAGTGAGTGATCAAGGCCATTGGATGGGACATGAGAAGGTAAATAGCACTAATTGTTTGGTTTCATGGGAGAGTCCTACGACCACTTCGATATGATTGGCATGGGATCCATAATCTGTAAACTCTTGGTTGGGCTTTGTAAATTCAATTGCTTTGGTTACAGAAAAGTGATGCTTCATGCCCTTAGGCAGGTTTACCCATTGAGGTGCAACACAACGTCCAAGCCATGGTTAGTGTTGCATTTGAATTTGTTGTTGAAAATGGTTAGGTCTTCTTGTTCTCGTATGATAGATGGTTAAAAGTTAGGACCATCTCTAAGTTGGCTCCAAAATTATTCAAGTCAATCTCTAAAAAATCTCCTCAAACTTTAGCTTAATCTTAAACAACTTAGATTGATAATGGACATCAAGGGAGCCCTTAGAGTACAAATCCTTAGAGAATACCTCTACATATGGGATTTGGTAGGTGAGCTTAACTTACAACATGATAACCCTGATCAACCTTGGTGGATGCTTACTAAGTTGGCTAAGCATGTCCCTTATTTGACAAGCAGAGGAATCCATCCAACACATTCTTGTCTCATGTGTTTTTTCAAGACAAGTTTAGATGTTGATCCTTATGAGATTGGGCTTGCTTCACATCACATTGGAACCCACTTTAGGCCTTTTCTGCTGTTGGTAAGGCAATGTGATTAAAGGGACACCCGAGGGTTTGAGAGAATGATAAACTCCCTTACTATCCTAGCCGCATGGGCGATGTGAAGGCACTGGAATGGTTTCATATTCAGTGGGCAATCCCATAAGGCATGGAGTCATAGTGGCCTTGCAACATGCGGTGAATGAGTACCCTATTGTGTTTAGCTTGAATAGTGGGGCTCGGTGAGTTGCTCTTTCATGAAGCCCTTAAGGTCGTTTGTTCTGAATGTCTAACGGTGTGTTCAAGGTGGCTGGTCATCTACACTGTTGTGTGGTGCAAACGGATTTTCAAGGCATGTGTTGGGGTGTGTTCTAAGGTTGAGTCTTATGTGTTGGGGTGAGGGATCTTACTCCCTCTACCTTGTACCTTTTTATTCTTATTAATAAATTGATACACAGCTCTACTTCATGTTCGAGAAAAAGAATATTAAGAATTTTTATGCATGTCAGGATCATACTGTTATGAACGAATCCTTTTAGGGAAAAATACTAAGTAATAAACAATTCAACATGACTCTTTCGTAATAAACAATTGAACTCCCCTATGCTTGTATGCGTGGAACCACCAAGTTTAACGGAGGACCAATTACACAATGTTTGGACTCTCGATCATAACGCATATCTTTGCCATTAGTTACATCCTTTGGTTGTAAAATATTCGCATAATGGACTTCTCCCTTGCTAGGCGAACTATAAGAGAAGAAATGTAAGGTTAAAAAATAAGTAGCATTTGCTAGGTACATTATGGGCTCAAAAGGCTCCACAAACATACATGGGCAACACATGTTAATAATGTTTAAAAAACTATCACTTAAAACATGTATCTACCATATAGTGCACGCAAGCAAAACATCTAGGACAAAATGATGTCATCTTAACCCAAGCAAGTTTAACTATCATAAGGGGGAATCACTTTCAGAACACATTGTATTTTTTGTGTAGGTGTCTAAACCACAAAATTGGACGAAAATAGAACTTTCACGACTTCCCCTACAACTTTCGAATAAAACTAACTCTTTTATGTATTAGAAGTTAAGTATAAAAATATAATTCCAAACTTACATGGTTCACTTCACATAATGCTTTATAGCCTAGCATGGTATTTTTATGTAGGTTAATGCTTATGTTTTTGCGTGAGCATGACCCGTAGAAACTTATATTGTTCACTCACAAATGCGTAGACAAAATTAATGTCATTTCCATGATGTTATGGTGTAAATGATATAGAAACCATGTGTCATCTGTCTAGATAACTATAATATATACTAGTCTACTCATGTCGAGCTACAAATGTAAATACACATGGACAAGGCAAAAGGGGAGTTAAAAAGTGAGCTTTTATGTCTTCCTACATTGACATCCTCAGTATCACATAAGATGAGTCCATTCTCATCACTATCACCAAAAACATCGTGAAGAACTTCATGCAATTCATCGTCTGCTGGCATGTTGCAAGATTAGATGGAGACTCTTACTCTATTAGTTGTGGAGGTTTGCAAAGTAGATACTTATAGGATTAATAAAGTCAGAGAGTATTAAGTTAATGCAGGGAACATACACCAACTTTGTTGCCAGCAGAAAGTCTCACCACTTGAATCGGCAACTATGACATGCCATCTATTTAGCAATCATGTAACATATTAAATGCACAAGAACAAAACAAGCTAATTTCATTACACTATTTTTCTTGTTTGTTTCACTTCTTTGTCTTTAAGATCTTCGTCTACGTTGCAATCGTATTTACATCCCTTGAATTTGGAGGCAATAATCCTTGTTCTACTAGTTTTTGTTCTTTGGTGATGGCCTTCCTTTTCATTATTCATGACTTGCTTGTTGCCTCGCATGTTCTGGTACCCAGACATGATGACCTTCACCTACACTTTGCTTGGCTAAGCCAGCAGACCTGTGGTTTAATGTTTCCCATCTTGCTGACTGAATCCAATACATCGTTTGTCAAGCATTAGAGGAGTTTACAAGGTGGGAAAATACAACACATGTAGATGAGGATTTTGTAGAATACATACAAAATGAACAATCAGAATAAACAATAACATCCTAAACAAAGAAAAAACAATAATTATCCATTCCCTCGGAGTTAGTGTGTTTCAGGAGCATCTTGTAAACACAAATTATTACTACTTCATTTCATATTTATATTTCCACTTTGTGAGAATAGATCTATTCCCGTTATACAACAAATTATATTCTATTTTCTTAAATTTGATTCTATATTCTCCTTGGTTAATAGATGAGTCTTTTCACCGTCTAAAGAAGTGTCACACCAAAAAATGTCATTATGCTCTGTGTACACAAATTCATAGCATAAGTCTACCTCGTCTGATAGGCATATATCAATGATTTCAGAATTAATAGATCAGAATCAATGATTTGGTGTGTGAACAAACATTTCTCTCTGCTATATATATTCAACAACCAAACAACATATTTGTGAGTTCTCATGGGTATAGCAACATTTAATCCAACATCCACGACTCATCAAAATTTCCAGTTAGAACTATGTGTACACATGAAGTTTGAATAGAAAACAATCAGATCTCAAAGGGAGGAAATTACCCATAGGTTGTCATGGAGACGGCGGTTATTAGACTTGTATGTGTGCTTTGTTGTGGCAAAGGTTGGAAGGCAGTTGTGATGGTTGTGGTTCTGGTGATTGCAAAGAAAGATTATTGCTAATTGCCCAAAGTGAGAAGCAAAAAATGTTCTGATAAGGACGTTCTTCATTAATATCATCATGACTTTCGAAATCATGTGCGGTAGCAATACCAAACCAAATATGACTCGTAGTGGGGTCCTCAGCTAAGCCTTGCCTAAACCTGGGCAATCTTAATTAAATAATTCCTTTCAAATCCTCTTAGCCACTATCCTACCACAATAATTCTCGCTAAGAAGAATACCCATGTCGTGGCAATCCCACTCTTGGCTTTCACACCAATGACTTCGTGACCACTGTTCGCTTTGTCTTCCATGTTGTCATTAGACTCGGATAGGCTGCCGAAGAGACTATACATCACATGGTTCTGAAAATTCTACCTTGGACGCCTTAGAAACCTTGTCCTCCAATATCCTCCTCCTTTTAGTGCTTCATATCTCTTGTTCCTTGTGCGTGAGGAATAAGAACCTTCATTTTTGGTTGGAGCATTGGGAAGGGGGAGTTGTTGGATGCATATTTGCACCTTGACGAAAACGCGGACCAACTTGGGTGGTGGTTTTAGGAATAAATGTTAATGAAGCACAAAACATGCTTATGTAGGTAGGTCAGGGTTGGTGGTTGCGCACCATGGCATCGACCAGGCTAGCCAGGGTTGTGTAGAGTGTTTGTAGATGCGACGCATGTGCATGTAGGCAATTGTAGCATACAAGCAACACATAGAAATATTACTTATTTCTTGTGTGCGGGGAAATGGAAACTATCGTTTTTAGTTAGGGCCTAGGGGAAGGGGAGTTGTTGAATGCATACTAGCATCGTAATGCAAATTGATTATGGTGGTATTCGTAGGTGTAAATGTGAACATAATGCGCATCATGTAGTGGTAGGTCGAGGTCGGTGGCTACACACCATGACGCTGACCAAGCTGACAAGGGTTGTATGAAGTGTGAATACACGATGTGATGCGTGCTCATGTGGTGGCGTGTGGACATGTTTGCAATTATGGAATACACACGACACAAGGATTTTGGTGCTTCCTATCACTTATTGCTTGTGTGTGACGAAAAGGAAACCGTCATATTTTGGTAGGTTCCTAGGGGAGGGGGAGTTGGTGGATGCATATTGGCACTGAGACGCAAACTGGCTATGGTTGTGTTATTAGACTTAAATGTGAACATAGTACGGTACGTGCCCATGTAGTGGTAGGACGGCTCTAGTGGTTGCATGCCATGACGCCGACGAAGGCTCACAAGGATTGGGTGGAGTGCGAATAGACGGTGTGGCGCATGCTCGTGTGGTAGATTGTGGCCATGTTCTCAATTATGACATTCCTAGATCGCACCATGAGTAGATGAAAAAAACAGATGTGTCATTCTCAATTAGCATGTCCTAATCTCTTTAGTTACCATTTTGTCCGGGTTTATTGCCCCGTCATATTTTCAGTAGAACTTATAAATTTAACTCATAAAACATAAACTATATATCACAAAAATGTATGGTGGGAATCATCTTTTGAGTATGAATCTAACAATATACTTTCTATAGCATATAAATCATAGTTTTGTTGTACCACATTAAAAAAGTATTTGTGGAATGTTAATTTTTTTTCATGTGGTTTTCAAAAATGATAGTGAATTAAAAAAATGTTGGTGACGTTTTAAGAAAATTCTTACATTAAAAAATATGGTTGTGACATTTTTAGAATATAAGAATCATGAAAATGTAATTATTATTTTCAAATAGTATGTAAGAAATGTTCAAACCATTCAAACAAATGTTCAAGCGTTTTAAAAATGTTCACGCATTTACAAACATGTCTGTGACATTTGAAAGAAAATGCTCATGAAATGTAAAAAAATGGTCGCACAATGTATAACAGTTGTTTTGTACAATTCAAATAAAAATTTCATGACATTTTAATCTTGTTTCACATGTTTAAAAATATGTTCATGATGCTTTTTCGAAAATTTTGTCAAATGTAAAAAATTCTTCATGTGTATGTAAAAAGGTTTTGTATCATTAAAAATATGTTTATGACATTTGAAAATGTTTCAAATGTTCAAACATTTATTTGTAACTTTTTTCAAAAATGTTCAACGTGTGTTTAAATCACGCTCATTGTGTATTCATAAAAAATTAAGGTGTGTTTGACAAATGTCTAACTTATGTTCAGAAAAGTGTTCAGTTTCAAATTGAAAAAAATGTTGTGGATCTAAAAATATTTTACATGTATTGCAAAGAATATTACCATGCATTAGTAAAGATGTCACCGTGTATGGCGGGAAGGAAAAATAAGAAGAAAAGGTTAGAAAAATGAACAAAAAATTAAGGAAAAAAACTGTTAACGTAAACCAATAAAATAGTTGAAACAAATGAAGAATAAAACTACATGAAACTTCCCGGAACCTAATAGCCATTGTACATATATGGAAACTTCTAATAACCGTTCACATACAACATTTGTTGAGCCGGCCTGTTCGGGCGAACGTTGTCGGGCAGAGTTGTATTGGTCTCACAATAAGTCTATACTTTTGTTCCGCTATGGTATGTTATTATGCTTTCTTACTTGATATTTATGTTCGGAAAGGTCTAGATGAGTACTGGAAACTATTAATTCAAAAGCTAGAGATTTCTATTTTGAATAGTTGTATGGAAAAGAAAGGTTAAACATGTCAATTCTTGGTACTAAAATGAATATATACTCAAAATTTAATTAGTTGGTCTTTCCTCGAAACAAATGTATGTTGGATGGACTAGTGCTGGAACTATCAAAGAAACAACTAAAGGCCTATAGAAAGGCTATTTTCTTGTGAAACTAATGGTGTTCAACGAAAAACAAATATTTGTACGGCATGTTCTGGAGACACTAAGGTGAGTATAATTTTGGAAGACATTATGTGCTCTTTGATGACATGTTTGCACCTTTTCTAGCTTATTACTATAAATATTTTCTTCGTAGAAGGTGTTACACATATGTTACATAATCATCCCAAATTATGAAGTCATACATGGATGTGATAAAATTTTACAATATAAATTACTCACGGGAATTTATAAATGCAACCAACTTGCGGAAGTAATTGTTATTTTGATTTTTATGTACTTTTACCTAAACTAGGTGTCATAGATGAATGTGTGTACCGATTGGGGTCAAGGCTAGGTGTCCTTCTCCCTTTATCAAAAAAAATTTGATTTTGGCTAGGCGCTACCAATTAATGATATTAAAATAGATTATTGTCTGGGAATACTCTAAAGTATTTAGGCCCTTTCAAAGTTTTGTAGTCTTTGAAAAAACATGAATACACAACTAATTCCCGAGTTAAATTAAGATTATATAGCTTATAATATCCATATAGATAGATAACATGGACTAGGCACATTAGATTTATAAAAATAAATAAATTATTTACCATTTGTAGAATGTTACGTGTGATATAAAGATGATGCCCGCTGCACCCAAGACGGATTTGCAACGGCCAATTTGCTAGTTGTTCCAAATGGAAGTGGTCACTCAAATTGTAAACATGCTTAACCCTCATTTATTTTTACTCTTTCGTCCTTGATATCATGTATGTGCCTCTCATTTGCACTCATCAAAATAGCTAGGTTCTTCCACTTATCTATGAGGTAGTGATACGTCTCAAACGTATCTACTTTTCCAAACACTTTTGCTCTGGTTTTGCCCTCTAATTTGCATGATTTGAATGAAACTAACCCGAACTGACGTTGTTTTTAGCAGAACTACCTTGGTGTTATTTTTGTGCAGCAATAAAATTTATCGGAATCGGACAAAACTTTTTGTGAATTATTTTTGGAATATATGATGAATTATGGAGTGAAGACCTGCCGGAGGGGGTGTGCCAGGGGGCCACCACACATCAGGGTGCCCCCCTAGGGGCACACCCTAATGGCTTGTGGGGCCCTCTTGGCCCCTCCGAACCTAATACATGTCCTATAAAATCACAACCGCGGAGAAAAAAATAGAGAGAAGATTGCATCGCGTTTCACGAGACGAAGCCGCCACCACCTCCTGTTCTTCCTCAGGAGGGCTGATCTGGAGCCTATTTTGGGCTCCGGGGAGGGGAAATCGTCGTCGTCGTCATCACCAACCCTTCTCCATCAACACCACCATGATGCTCACCATCGGGAGTGAGTAAATCCTCTGTAGGCTTCCTGGACGGTGGTAGAATTGGATGAGATTGATCATGTAATCGAGTTAAGTTTGATAGGGCTTGATCCCTAGTATCCACTATGTTTTGAGATTGATGTTGCTATGACTTTGTTGTGCTTAATGCTTGTCATTAGGACCCGAGTGCCATGATTTCAGATCTGAACCTATTATGTTTTCCTGAATATAAGAGTGATTTGGATCCTATCTTTCAAGTTGTACGCACCTATTACATGTCATGATCCACATACCCCAAGGTGAGAATAATTGGGATTCTTTCCGGTGATTGTCGTAGTTTGAGGAGTTCATGTATTCACCATGTGTTAATGCTTTGTTCCGGTTCTGTATTAAAAGGAGGACTTAATACCCCTTAGTTTCCAATAGGACCTCGCTGCCACAGGAGGGTAGTACAAAAGATGTCATGCAAGTTCTTATCGCAAGCATGTATGACTATATACGGGATACATGCATGCCCACATTATATTGATGAATTGGAACTAGTTATGTGTCGCCCTAGTTGTGTAACTGTTATATGATTAATATCATCCAAATCATTATCCATCACCGATCCATGCGCCTATGCTTTACATATACTGAATCTTGCTAAGTTACTATTACTATTGCTATTGTCACACTTGTTACAAAACTGCTACTACTACTGTTACTTTTGCTACTACTGTTCGTTGTGCTACTAAATCTTTGTTCCAGAGAGATATCCCAGGTGTCGTTGAATTGACAACTCAACTGTCAAGGCCAATAAATATTCTTTGGCTCCCCTTGTGTCGAACCAATAAATTAGGGTGAAATACTACCTGTGAAGACTGTCGTGATCCCCTATACTTGTGGGTTATCAACACCTTTTTCTGGCGCCGTTACCGGGGAGCATAGCTCTATTTATTGTGTTAACTTTAAGGATGTCCAATTGCTACTATTATAAATCTAAAAGATAATCGAACTAAGATCGTCCCCTCTCACACGAGAGAGGGTAAAGAACTGCCATCTAGCTCTACTTTAGATTCACCTACTGTTTTGGATCAACTTTCCACACCACCACCTGTTGATCGTCCTGATATGTCACATGAACTTGAGGATGCTACTTTTGAAATTAATGATGAAACTATTGCTACACATATTGAAACTAAAATTGTGCCACTCAATGAATTACTTGATGCTCATCTTGCTAAAGCTAGAGAACTTGAAAATGTTGAAACTGAGGAAGACTTTGAATAACATAATACCCCTCGCTCACCTAATAGATATGAATTGCCTTATGTACCTAAAGGTTATGTTATGGATGGTGAGGTAGCCAGGGATTTTCTTGCTTGTGAAAATAGAGATGATGTGAAGAAACTACTATGCAGACTGAAATAAAAATCTGTTGGGGAATGGAGCAGAAAAAAATCCGACCTACGCACCAGCCCGGTACCACTATGGAGACTGCATACAAGGTTTGATCTGTTTCGTTACCGACTCGTAGCGCAGCGAAGTAGAGTCGATGACGATCGACGGTGCAGATCCCCGTAGCTAGGATTTACAACCTCCCAACCGCGAGCATGTATATGCTCATCCGCCCCTCAAATAGCCCTCCGGGAGGCGGTTGGACAGTCCCTCGGACGGTGTCACGAACAGCCCTTCGGGAGGACCTTCGAAACTCTAACGGTCACTCGAACGGCCCTTTGGGAGGACCTTCGAAACTCGGACGGTCACACGGGCAGCCCTTGGCAGGCACTCACGAACTAAGACCGAAACTATGATCGCTCTACAAAGTTGCACACATACGGTGTCATCTATTTGGCAGGGCTTCGCCGTCGAGAACTAGTTGCTACCGGAACCCAGATAGCCTTTCGGCACTACGAAACTATTTCGTGGGAGGGAGAGAGAATGCCAGATCATGCATGGCTTGTGTGAGAGACTGAGTGTGTATGGAGAGCTCCTCTCCACCTCCTTTTATAGGGGAAGGAGGGGGTGGTGGTGGCTGAAAATTTCAGCCACATGACAAGCACCCACAAAACAAGGGGAAAGCATGTCCCCTTGTCCATGGTACCCCAACATGGGGGCCCCACATGGCACCCCACCTCCTCCCAACCAGCCGCACCTTTTGTGGGGGCTGCCACCCACCATGGGGGGGCAACACTTTGTAAAGCCACAAGGGGGATGCCCCTAAAGGGGGCGACCCCCAAAACAGCCCCCACGAATCGTGGGATCTTGTCCCCTCACGCTGGGACAAGATGTTTTCCACGATTATTACTTCTAAAAAATTCTGAAAGGTCCCAGAACATTTTTGTCACCCTCTAAAATTATCTGGGCGCGCTTCAGAACATTTCCGATATGGTGGTTTAATTTAAAACCATCTTCGTTTACCCAGTAAACAATTTCGGCAGCTCCGAAAACTTTTTCCATTTTTTTCTCTGAAAAATTCCAGAAATTACCAGACCAATCTGGCAACCTCCAAAACATTCCTGGTGCTTGCCAAAACCTTTTAGGATAAATGGTTTTATCCGAAACAACTTTTTGGTTTTACCGAAAAAATTTAGTGTTCTCTCCGGAACTTTTCCGTTGTCTCCGAAACTTTTCCAGTGACTTTCTCTCGGACTCCTTGTCTAGTATTCAGTACATAGATGACCCTTAAGCGTGTGACCCTATAGTTTCGGTGAAGTATAGACATGACCGGAACACTTCCCGATCAATGATCAGCATCAGGGCCGTGGATACCCATATTGACCCCTATACCCACACGAATGAATATTCGACTGAACCTCCAGTTGTTGTGAGCTATTCCTGTTGCTTCGCAATATGTTACAAATACCCGAGTTGAGACATGTTGGCATCCCCGTGGAACAACAACTTGTACACTATGCCAGTTACTCTTTTCTCGTTACTGTGTTCCGGCATCCCCGTGATCAAATCACAAAGTGTCTGGCCACACGATGATGGATACCGTAACACCGAGAGGGCCCAGAGATATCTCTCCATCGTCGGAGGAGCAAATCCCAATCTTGAGCTATCAAGTTACTTGACATACTTCTCCATGAATCTGTATGCCGCCGTAATAGCCACCCATTTACGGATGACGTTTAACAAATCCCAAAGTTCATGAAGCAAGCATGAAGAAACTCGATACTCTCATGGTCTAAGGAAAATGAAAACTCGATACGATCATGCGAAGCAATATGAAAATGATGGTGCATGTCATACTAAATGGAACGGTGGAAGTTGCATGGCAATATATCTCGGAATGGCTATGGAAATGCCATAATAGGTAGGTATGGTGGATGTTTTGAGGAAGGTGTATGGTGGCTGTTTTGAGGAAGATGGGTTTGATGCACCGGCGAAAGTTGCACGGTACTATAGAGGCTAGCAAAGGTGGAAGGGTGAGAGTGCGTATAATCCATGGACTCAACATTAGTCATAAAGAACTCACATACTTATTGCAAAAGTCTATTAGTTATCAAACAAAGCATTAGACGCATGCTCCTAGGGGAGAGGTTGGGAGGAGTTAACCATCGCGCACTCCTGACCCTCACACAAAGGTTGACAATCATTAAACAAACCATGCTCTGACTTCGTTACATAACGGTTCACCATACATGCATGCTACGGGAATCACAAACTTCAACACATGTATTTATTCAATTCACAACTACTCACTATCATGACTCTCATATTAACATCTTCATATCACAAAACTATTGCAAGGAATCAAACATATCATATGCAGTGATCTACAAGTTTTATGTAGGATTTTATGACTAACCATGTGAATGACTAACTCATGTTAACTCTCTAAATAGATATAAGTGAAGCATGAGAGTTTAATTCTTTCTACAAAAGATATGCCCGCGCTCTAAAAAATATAAGTGAAGCAAAAGAGCATTCTACAAATGGCGGTTTTCTATGTGTGAGAAAGAGGCAATCCAAACTTCAAATGATATAAGTGAAGCACATGAAGCATTCTATAAAGCCATACTCAAAAGATATAAGTGAAGTGCATGAAGCATTATATAAATCAACCAAGGACTTTCTCATACTAGGATGGTGCATTATTAAAAGAAAAATAAAAAGCACATGACGCTCCAAGATTTACGCATATCATGTGACGAATAAAAATATAGCTCCAAGTAAAATTACCGATGGTTGTTAGAAGAAAGAGGGGATGCCTTCCGGGGCATCCCCAAGCTTAGTTTCTTGGGAGTCCTTGAATATTACCTTGGGTGCCTTGGGCATCCCCAAGCTTAGTCTCTTTCCACTCCTTATTCCTTCATCCATCGTGATTTCACCCAAAACTTAAAAACTTCAATCACACAAAACTTAACAAAACCCTCATGAGATCCGTTAGTATAATAAAAACAAATCACCACTTTAAGTACTGCTGCCAACCAATTCATATTTTTTTGCATTGTAGCTACTGCAATATGACTTCTTTATGGCTTATACCACCGATAAAATTGATAGTTTTATGAAAACTAGCAAAACAATGCATCAAAAACAGAATTTGTCTTAAACAGGACAGTCTGTAGTAATCTGAACATTCACCATACTTAGTAACTCTAAAAATTCTGAAAAAATAGGAAAAAAATAAAAACATTGCATAGCAGTACTATGTAAAAATTTCAGAAACTTTTAACATTCCGGTAAAAAATTAAATTCACGCACTAGAGCCAAAGTTTCTGTTTTTGCACTGCACACACCAAACAAGCAATCTAATCATCCTAAAGGAAAATCTTGGCACATTATTTTTATAATACAATGGATTTATACAAGGGGATAGTCATTTTTGTTTAAAATTTTCTGTAATCAAGATTTGCCAAGTTTCCATGGGCATGAACAAAGTTCAAGAAGCTCCCCCACTTCAACGATGCTCGTCCTTCTTACTTTCACTTCTCTTTTTGTAAAAGTTTTAGGTTCCCCTCTTTATTTTGTTGTTGTTAAACTTCATAAAATCACACAACAGAATAAAATGACTCTCTAAAACTTCCGGGTTGTCCCCCTGGCAGCACTTTCTTTAAAGCCATTAAGCTAGGCATAAAGTGCTCATGTAATGGATCCACCTAGATCCCAAGGTATATCAAAGCCAATTTTAATTAACAATGATTTGTAGTTTAGTAGTGAGCACAATGTAACATATATAATGCAACAACAAAGTCTAACTCTCTTCCTATGCATCGGCATGTCATAAAAGAACAATTCATGCACACAAAGTAAAGGCCAATACATAGCATAAGCAGTTTCTTGCAATTTTATCATATTGGAAACATAGAGAGGTAGAGATGTAGTTCCTCTCTCATAATAATTGCAAGTAGGAGCAGCAAGCACATGCATATTATATCCATCAAAATCATCATGTGTAATAGTGAAAGTCAACACATCTATATAATCCTTAATAAGTGTAAACTTCTCCAATATAGTGTAGTTAGGAGAATTCAAAAGGATAATAGGACTATCATGTGTGGGTGCAATACCAACAATTTCATGTTTAACATAACGAACTATAGAAAGTTCATCTCCATAAGCATCATTCATATTGGCATCATGTCCACAAGCATAGCAAGCATCATGTTCATCAAAAAGGGGTATTTCAAATGAATCCAAGGGATCATAGCAATCAACATAGCATTCATCCTTCGGTAAGCATGAAGGGAAATTAAACAATGTATGAGTTGAAGAGTTACTCTCATTAGAAGGTGGGCACGGGTAGCTAATCCGCTCTTCCTCCTTTTGTTCTTCGCTCTCCTCCTCATCTTTTTCATCTAATGAGCTCACAGTGTCAGGAATTTCTTCTTCCATAGATTCTTGCAAAATATTAATCTCTTACAAAGCAGCAGTCATTCTTTAAATAAACTCTTCGACATAAGCATTAGAAGCATAGTTTTCATAGCAATATTTAAGTATGGCAAAATTTTCAGATTCATAAAGAGTAGCATCATACTTTTCAATGAAAGAAGCAATTTCATAGGACCCTTAAAAGCAACAAATTCTTCAATTTGTTCAACATCATTTTAGCAATAGGCATCCTTGGCATAAGAGGATAATATTTCATTATCATTAAACACACATTGCTAGGGAAGGTGTTTTTTAGCTTCTTTAGAACAACAAATAAAATCATAAATTTCACGTAGATTCCAAGCATAGCAACACAAAGTATTAATTAGATGCCACAAGAGTTTCCCTTTTGAGATATGCGGTGTCGCACATAATGGTCATCCTGATTTAATGATTTTCCCTCAACTAAGCTAGTTGGTTTTTCACCACGAGCACAAGTGGGTCGAAGATGACCCAAGTAATATTCTTCGGTGGTACGGAACACTAGTGGTTCCTCAACTTTTGGAGCAGCAAGTACAACTAATTTTTTTGGTATTTTGCGTTTCCTACCCATATTTAAAGATAGAAAAAAAGTTAAAACAGAAAAATAAAAATTACTTAGTGATAAAGCAAACAAGCACACATGAGAATATTCACCCCACGCTATTGCTCCCCGGCAACGGCGCCAGAAAAAGGTCTTGATAACCCACAAGTGTAGGGGATCAATTGTAGCCTTTCTCGATAAGTAAGAGTGTCGAACCGAACGAGGAGCTAAAGGTAGAACAAATATTCCATCAAGTTCTATCGACCACCGATACAACTCTATGCACGCTTAACGTTTGCTTTACCTAGAACAAGTATGAAACTAGAAGTACTGTGACAGCCCAAGTGTTGTCCCTACCTTATTTGGCATGTAACCCATTGTATGGACCTTGTGTCATGAGCTATGATATGTTTTGCAACTTGCCATCCATGTGTTGTTTGCATTCATGCATCATATCATCCATCATAGCATCCATCTTGCCATGCTTGCTTTCATGTGTCTTGGAATGGTGTGATGCTTGTGAGTGTGACTTGTATGTAGTGTGTGTTGTTTGTGGTTTGTTTGTGGTTGGTGCAAGTGATCAACTTCTACTCTTCCCCTCTCTTGTCTTCCTACTAATACATCACCATAATGCCTTTCTTCCCATATTATTTCACAGCAGATTTAACTTGTTTATTATTACGATTAAAAATGTTCAAGTGCTAGCCTAATATGTTTTGAGTATGTGAGTGTGGTTCTTTTGTTAATCTGAGCCTTTTCCTGTTGTGGCATTTAAATAACAGGAGTTTTTTTTTTAAGTATTGAAATTACTTGCCCAAAAATTCAACCTAATATTTTTATTAAAAGGTGCATCTTATTTCCTTTTCAAAATAATTTGGTTCTGCAAAAAATCCTTTTAATTATTTCTGTGGGCTTTTTCTTAGTTAGCTGTTATTTTAAATAAAACATGTTGTTTTGTTTCCCAGCGAGAGAGAGAAGTGGGCTTCTCCTCCTCCGCGGCCCAGCCCAGCCCAGCATGCCTGACGGCAACCTGCCCTGTCTTCCTCCGTCAGAGCGCGCGCGTGAGAGAGAGGAAAGTGCAAAGAGAGGAGCCCGTGTCGACGCCGTGAGAGGAGCTCACGGACGTCGAGGCCGGCCCTATTTAAAGTGCGCATCCCTAGGTTTCCGCTCCTCCTTCCTGCCGCCGCCACTCCTCCCCTCTCCCTCCAATTCTCCCTGCTTCTTCCTCCTCCCCTCAAGTAAGTTCGGAGTGAGAAGTTCAGAGAGAAGGAAGTGTCGTCGTCGGTCATCTTCACGTCATCGCTGTCTCTGGTGGTTCTCCTCCACATCAGAGATGTCGTGGCGCTCGTGGGTCGCCCCCGCGTTCCGTTCCCGGTGGTAGTGCGCCGCAGGAGGATCCAGAGGGGTCGGCTTCCTCCTCTTCGTTGCCGGTCTTCCTCCCCTTCGCCGCAGCGCCGCGCCTCTTCTTCCCTGCTCCGAGCAGCACCGTCGCCCCTCTGTGAGCATCTGCGTCTCCTTTTTCTTCCTTGCCTCGCGTAGTTGCCGTCGAGCTAGAGGTTGCCGCTCTCCGTCGCCGCTGCCGCATGTTGCCGTTGCCGCTGACTACGCCTGTCGCCGGCCGTTGTTGCGTGTGATGTAGCCCGCGTTTCGCCACGTAACCAAGGGAGTAGGTCCCCCCGTAGATTCCGCGGCCCCGCCGGTGGTTTCCCTCACCGGAGGTGGCCGGAGCTGGCCCATGCCACCGCTGTTGCCTGTTGCCGTTGCTCTGTCAGAGTGCTATGCATTCTTCAGTTCGTCACTTATTTGTGTGTGTGTGTGTACTAGTGCAGAGCTGCCCCTCCTCTATTAGCCAACGCAACCATAGCAGAGTGGTAAGCCCAGGGGAATTGATCACCAGGTCATGGGTTCGAGCCCAGGCTTCCCCTTTTTTGTTTTGTTGTTTTATTTTCTTTTACTTTTGTTTTCTTTTGTTGTTATCTGCTGATATGTATGATCGTGTAGGTAAATTCCAGGATGTGTTTTTTTTCTTCCCTGCCTAGTGTGTATGTATGTGAATTGTGTTGTGTGTTTATGCCATGATGGGTGGTGTGCATGTGTAGGTAGTGTGGTAGTGCATATGTGTGTAAGCTCATATGCATGAGTCTTGTGTGCATGTGTAGATGTGGATGAGTGTGTGTGTGGCCATCTACATATGCAAATGCATATAGGCATTGTGCATATATGTAAGCTTATGTGTGTGGGAGCACCTTGTGGTGTGTGTGCATGTGAGTGGGTGGTGTGTTTGTATGTGTGAGAGTGAGTGAGTGTGTGTGTCTATATGCTCTATGCATATGTGACATGGGAGTGTGTGTAGTAGATGATCACCCCCCCCTTCATGGGTGGTATGATCTTGGTGTTTTGAGCTCATGTGCCTTGGGCATACTTAGAGCATGGGTATGTTTTTAGTAGTGGTGTGAGTAGGGTGTTTATGTGTGTTAGGGGACTAGTGGGTTTTCCCACTTGACATACCCTTGTTGATATATGCTTGTCATGTAGGCCTTGTCATTTCACTTCCATTCTTATCTAAGTTGCTAACATGCT
The DNA here is from genome assembly GCA_022496015.1 of Hordeum marinum. Lineage (NCBI taxonomy): Eukaryota > Viridiplantae > Streptophyta > Magnoliopsida > Poales > Poaceae > Hordeum > Hordeum marinum. The sequence continues at coordinate 445,061,260 of CM039678.1, read as the reverse complement.
CATGCCATTTAATTGCATTTCCTATCTAGAGTAGTTATGCCATGATTAGAGTCGGTAGTTTGTTATTTGTTGTTGCCTTGTGGTTTCACATGGGCATATGAGTATGACCCATGGTTTTGGAGTAGGAAGAGCCAATGAACTCATTGGAACTCTCAGATTTTACTTTTGAGCAAGTTCATAAATCTGTCATTTTAGCTGAGATGCCATTTTGTCATTTTTGCATGATTTAATCCATGCTTGCTTTGGGATATGTGTCAACATATAGGTGCTAGTGTTTCATATCTATTATGCCCTGGTATTTTTGTTTAACATGAGAATCACCCATATAAGTGGGAAACAAGCTGCTAAGTTGCCTACTTGATGTTTTTGTTTCAGCATGCTAGAAATGACCAAGTCAGGGAATCTGTTGTTATTTTTATGCCATGAAGAGTGGGTGGTATCTAGTGATGTGTTGGGAATTTGCTCGTGCTCGGTGTTAGTTATTTGTAGTAGATATTTCCTTATACCATCATGTTAATTTTCATGCCAGTAGATGGTCTATAGCATATTTAACTACTGTTGTCAACTTGCTACTTTATTAACTCAGATTCCAGAAAACTGGAATTTTCACCAAGTCCCAGAAAACTGTTTCATCATGTCAACTTGATTGCTTCATGCTTATTGATGTGTGGCTCCTTTGCTGTTTGTGTAGTTGGATAAGTTGATGTGTGTGTTGAGTAGATTCTGTCCATATCTTGTTTGTGGATGTAGGGTTCCTGTAGCTCAAGTTGTGATCTTTAGAAGTTGCTTTGTTGCTGTTTTGTGGCGGATTTGGTGTTTTATTGTTTTGTGGCTTGTGGGAGCTATGCTCCATGGAATTGTTTGATTCTTGAGGCTATTGTGATTGGTTTTTCATCACCTATCCAGTGGATACCTTAGAATGCCAAGAATTAGCCCATGGCTTTGTGGTCTTGTGATTTTGCCTCCGTACCTTGTCGTGAGCGTATCGTGAGAACCGTAATTCTGTTTCTTGCGTTCTTTGTATGCATTTCTATCCATTTTGCATGATGCATCCATATTTGCATGTTTAAATAACTTAACATGACGTTCCGTCCAGGTTTATTAATAAACAAATTTTGCATTTGAAACATGACTAGTTTTGGATTGCCATGTTAATTCTTCATAAATGAATCATGCATCATCTTGGTTGTGCATTGCACCTTGGTTGGAGGTTTATTGTTGCTGTTTCTCTTGGGTAGACGCAAGTGTCGATACTGAGTACGAGGACCCAGGAGAGTACCACTACGAGGATCCCGCTACTTGTTCCGCTGAAGAACCAACAGGCAAGATGATCGTACCCGGATCCCGATACTATTTTTGCTTGCTAGTTTCTCGCTCTTATCGTTATGATTGTGCTACCTACCACTTGATATCAGTCCCCATGTTGCCATGACAGCCTCTAACCTCCACATCCTAGCAAATCGTTGATTGGCTAAGATACCGCTGCTCAGCACCTCTTATAACATTTTAGTTGCAGGTGCAGGTTGTTCCATGTGATAACATGGATTTGGATATCACAATATTATCTGTTATTTAATTCAATGCACATATATATCTTGGTATTGGTGGAAGGCTTGGCCTTTTGTTAAGTGATTTGTTCCGCTGTTACAGCCATTAGTTCCTTGTTACCGGTGTTATGTTTTCCATAATTTGCGCTCCTAACATGCTCGGGGTTGTTATGGGAACCCCCTTGTTTATTCGGTTGAGATTAAAACTTGTCTGGCAAGACCCAACATTGGTACTACATTTGCTTAATAACTTAATAAAATTGCATAGGGTCTTGCAAACCCATGGATAATTTAATCAACCCCCGGTCCAGTGCTCCGCATGAGTGTTGGTCCAACCCAGAGCAGCTTATTAACGCCGCTCGGGGCAACTCGGTGATTGGCGTGGTAACCATCGCTCATCCGTCGTGTACTGAGAACGAGATACGTGGCTCTTATCGGGTTCGTCGACACGTCGGGAGGTCCTGCTGGATTAGTTTTACCTTTACCGAATGTCTTGCGTGTAGAGTCTGACTTTCTTCGGGTTTTCTCGAGGTGTTGGAATTCCTTTGAAATTGCCTATGATGACCGCGAGATCCGCAGTCAAGGCTATTCCCGCGGGGTGTTGTTAATTTGTGATGGATTAGTTGGAGCACCCCTGCAGGGTTAAATCTTTTGGAAAGCTGTGCCCGCAGTTATGTGGCAACTTGGATATTTGTTTAACACCCAATTATAGCTAACTTGAAGTAAACTCTGATTAAAATGCACCAACTGTGTGAGTAACCGTGATCGTCTCTGCTCGTGATCACGATCCGAGAGAGAACACAGTGGGGTTATGATTGATGTAAGTAAGTGTTCGGGATCTCTTAGAGATCGAACTAGATTCGATCGTTCATCGTAGACCACTCATATTTACCTTCATGTTGCGTAAGTTAGCCACCATAAATGCTTAGTGCTGCTGCAAACTAAACACTACCACATCCCCCACCTTTAAGCTTGAATAGTCTCGATACCCGTGCACATGATAGCTGAGTCCTCTGTGGCTCACAGTTTACTACAACAGTCCAGGTGCAGGTTCAGATGAGTTCGTGCAGGATGATCTTACCCAGCTCTAGCGGGAATATGATGAGGAAAGAGGCAGGATGTACGTGACGTATCCGGATGAGTAGAGGACCTGGTCGTGATCTTTGGGATAGCTTGATAGTATCATTTGCAATTGTTTTATCGTTTGATTTCGTCCGTAGTCGGACCCTGTGTTCAACTTGATGATATGAATTTGAGTGACATTATAAGTTAGCATGTGGCGAGTGTAAGCCAATCTTGTATACTCATCTCTTTCAGTACTGTATGTTGTGATGATACTATTCTTGCTAACGGCAAGATGCGCATCTATCCCTTGTGAGGCCCTCGCGCCTTAAAATGGATAGGCGCACATCTTGGGCGTGACAAGTACTTTGTAGGTGTGATAGGATGGGTTTGCAATATAATAAAGAGCACGGAAACAAAAACTAGGGGCTCCTAAGATAGAGAAACAACTAAGTTAGTTGAACGAGTGCGGAATTGTCCCTAGGCAATTGATAACTAGAATGGTAATCATAATTGCAATTTTATATGAGGGAGAGGCATAAGATAACATACTTTCTCTACTTGGATCATATGCACTTATTATTGGAACTCTAGCAAGCATCCGCAAATACTAAAGATCATTAAGGTAAAACCAAACCATAGCATTATAAGGTATCAAGTCCTCTTTATTCCCATACGCAAACAACCTACTTACTCGCGTTTGTGCTTCAACACTCACGCCACCCACCATAAGAGAATCATAAACATATTGCAAACCGTACAGCGGGGATCCCTCACGCTTGCGCGACACGAAGAACACCATAGGACAGCACCAATAACAAAACATGCACTGGATCAATATGTTAGTCCCAAAATATAGTATAAAAAGTTGCCAAAAGTATATGAAAGTTGTTGAATATTGGCATGAAACAATCAAAATTATAGATACGACGGAGATGTATCACCTACCACCAGCCTAGGGCCACTATGGAGACTGCATACAAGGTTTGATCTGTTTCGTTACCGACTCGTAGCGCAGCAGAAGTAGAGTCGATGACGATCGGCGGTGCAGATCCCCACAACTAGGATTTACATGCTCCCAACCGCGAGGATGTATACCCTCATCCACCCCTCGGACAGCCCTCCGAGAGGCGGTCGGATAGTCCCCCGGACGGTGTCGCGGACAGCCCTTCGGGAGGACCTTCAAAACTCAAACGGTCACTCGGACAGCCCTTCGGGAGGACCTTCGAAACTCGGAAGGTCACACGGACAGCCCTTCTGGAGGCACTCACGAACTAAGACCGAAACTACGATCTCTCTACAGAGTTGCACACACACCGTGTCATCTATCCGGCAGGGCTTCGCCGTCCAGAACTAGTTCCTACCGGAACCCAGATAGCCTTTTGACACTACAAAACTATTTCGTGGGAGGGAGAGAGAACGCCAGATCATGCATGGATTGTGTGAGAGAGTTGGAGTGTGTACGGAGAGATCTTGTCCACCTCCTTTTATAGGGTAAGGAGGGAGTGGTGGTGGCTGAAAATTTCAGCCACATGACAAGCACCCACAAAACAAGGGGAAAGCATGTCCCCTTGTCCATGGCACCCCAACATGGGGGGCCCAAAAGGCGCCCCACCTCCTCCCAACCAGCCCCACCTTTTATGGGGGCTTCCCCCCACCATGGGGGCCCCAACACTTTGTCCAGCCACAAGGGGGCTGCCCCCTAAAGGGGGCACACCCAAAAACAGCCCCCACGTATCGTGGGATCTTGTCCCCTCACGCTGGGACAAGATGTTTTCCACGACTACTACTTCTAAAAAATTCCGGAAGGTCCCAGAACATTCCTGTCACCCTCTAAAATTATCTAGACGCACTCTGGAACATTTCCGGTATGGTCGTTTAATATAAAACCATCTTCGTTTACCCGGTAAACAATTCTGGCAGCTCCGAAAACTTTTTCCATTTTTTTCTCTGAAAAAATTCCAGAAATTACCAGACCAATCTGGCAACCTCCAAAACATTCCCGGTGCTTGCCGAAACCTTTTAGGATCAATGGTTTTATCCTAAACAACTTTTCGGTTTTACCAAAACTTTTTCGGTGTTCTCTCCAGAACTTTTCCGTTGTCTCCGAAACTTTTCCAGTGACTTTCTGTCGGACTCCTTGTCTAGTATTTAGCAGATAGATGACCCTTAAGCGTGTGACCCTATAGGTTTGGTGAAGTATAGACATGACCGGAACACTTTCCGATCAATGATCAGCATCGGAGCCGTGGACACCCATATTGACCCCTATACCCACACGAATGAATATTCGAGTGAACCTCCGGTTGCCGTGAGCTATTCCTGTTGCTTCATGATATGTTACAAATACCCAAGGTGAGACATGTTGGCATCCCTGTGGATCAACAACTAGTCCACTATGCCAGTTACCTCGTTACCGGTATTGTTCTCTTTTCTCGTTATCGTGTTCCGGCATCCCCGTGATCAAATCACAAAGTGTCTGGCCAGACGATGATGGATACCATAACACCGAGAAGGCCCAGAGATATCTCTCCATCGTCGGAGGAGAAAATCCCAATCTTGAGCTATCAAGTTACTTGACATACTTTTCCATGAACTAGTAAGCCGCCATAATAGCCACCCATTTACGGATGACGTTTAACAAACCCCGAAGTTCATGAAGCAAGCATGAAAAAACTCGATACTCTCATGGTCTAAGGAATCATGCAAACATTAACCATCTATGTGTTATTAACCATTAACTTGTGACGAATGTATCTCATAGCATAACATCAATTCGGGTCAATTCAACACAAATGTTCTTCTAACATTGTGCCCTCAAAGTTGCTGGTATAGACATGCCCATGATCAGGAAAACAGAACCATCATGCAACACTTGAGCTAGTCTTAGAGGCCAGACTATGAATACATCTTACTGCTTATTATTCCACACATGCATATGAGTCTTCCTCCGAGCCTCGTGGTTATTGCAGACTCGAGAACCATAGTAGTTATAGCATGGAACATAAACCTAATTATGAACAGGGAGATAATCAATAACTTTATTATTGCCTCTAGGGCATAACTCCTACAAAATCTATGATGGAGAAAATGAAACGTGATCCTAAATTTGCTACTTCTCCTATATTTGTTACTGCTAAGGATTGTGAGTTCTCTATGGACCCTGAGTTAATTCCTATAGTAGAATTTGATCCTTTCCATGGTTATGAAAATGAAACTGTTGTCGAACACCTCATGAATCTGAATGATATTGTTGCTCTGTTTACCAATGTTGAAAAGATTCGCTACTATTACACCTTGAAGCTTTTTCCTTTCTCGTTAAAAGGCGAGGCCAAAGAATGGTTCCTTTCACTTTCTCCTGGTTGTATGTGTAGTCCCCAGGATAAGCTCCACCACTTTTCTGCAAAATATTTTCCTACTCATAAGAAACAAGCTGCCTTACCAGAAATATTTAACTTTGCTCAAAATTGAAGAAGAGAATCTCACTCAAGCTTGGGGGAGGCTTCTCCGGATACGACGAGCTTTACTTGATTGACCTCTTAAGAGGAATGAAATTGTTGATATGTTTTATAATGGACTAACCGATGCTTCTAGGGATTTCCTAGATAGTTGTGTTGGTTGTGTTTTCAAGGAGAGAATTGCTAAACAAGCTCAAGAATTATTGAATAACATATTGCAAAATGCCAATGATTGGACACTTCCGGAACCACCTCCGAAACCTATTCAAAAGAAGAGAGGTATTCTATTCCTTAGTCCCGAAGACATGCAAGAAGCAAAAAAGATCTATGAAATACAAAGGTATTAAAACTGACAATGTCAAGAAATTACCGTCTATTGAAGAAATACCTGGACTTGACACCCTGACAAAGGTAGTAGAGTTAAACTCTCTCTGTTTCTTTAATGAAAGTGATATACCTTATGCTAAGACTCCTGAACAATACTTGGATGAATTTGATAATTACGTTGTTAAACAAGAACACTTCAATAATTATGTTAAGAATCAATTGTGACGTAATGCTACGATGATAGATCGCTTAAGTGACTTGATGTTTAGAATTGAAAATGATGTGAAAGGTTTAGGTAAACATGTTTCTATGGTTCACACCCAATTAGACCAAGTTGCTAAATCACAAAATGATTTGCTTGTTGAAATGAATAATAATATGAATGATCATGTTGTTAGAGTAGTGACTAGAGGAGGTAGAATGACACAAGAACCTCTTTATCCTCAAGGTTACCCTAAAAGAATTGAACAAGATTCTCAGAAAACTAATAAATATGCGCATAGTTCTTCTTCTAAGAAGAAGAAAAAGAAAGATGATAGGAACTTGCATGCTTCTAGTGAACCTGTTATAGAAAAACCTATTGAGAAACATAATGAAGTTTTTGTTTCTGATACTGAGACACAGTCTGATAGTGAACATACACCTAGTGATAATGAAAATTATAATAATGATGATGTTCACGTAGATGCTCAACTAGATGATAACAAAGAAAATGATAATGATGTGGAAATTGAACCTGCCGAGGATCTTGATAACCCACGTTCTAAAAATAAACGTTATGATAAGAGAAACTTTGTTGCTAGAAAACATGGAAGGGAAAGAGAGCCATGGGTTCAAAACCCCATGCCATTCCTCGTAAGCCCACTAAAAGTAGGGACGGTGAAGATTTTGAGCGCTTTGCTGAAATGTTTAGACATGTCTTTTTGCGCACTCGTTTGGTTGGTATATTGAAAATGCTTCCGTATGCTAAGTACATGAAAGATATTATTACCAACAAAAGGAAAATACATGAAACTAAAATTTCCACCATGCTTGCTAATTATTATTTTGATGGTGGGGTACCTAAGAAGTTGGGAGACCCGGGTATACCCACAATACCTTGCTCTATTAAAAGAAACTATGTCAAAACTGTTTCATGTGATTTAGGGGCCGGTGTTAGTGTTATGCATTTCTCCCTTTATAAAAGGCTTGAATTGAATAATATCACACCTACTTAGATATATTTGCAAATGGCTGATAAATCCACTGATTTACCTATTGGAAATCGCGAGGACGTTCCCGCTGTGGTTGCAAATGTTACTATCTTAACAGATTATGTTATTCTTGATATGCCTGAGGACGACAATATGTCGATCATCCTTGGTAGACCCTTTGTAAATACTGTGTGGGCTGTTATTGGTTGCAGTAAAAGCAAGGTTACCTTTCATGTCAATGGCAAGCAACATAACATGCATTTTTCGAAGGAGCAAACTTTGGTTAATAATATTAAGGTCATTGATCCTATTCCCACGGTTATCATTGGAGATTTTATAATTCCTCTACCTACTGCTGAGAAGAATAAATATTATAATCTCATTGTTGGGGAAATACAAATTCCTATTGAGGATAATGAATTTTCTAAGGAGAGGTTCTTCAAGCCGGAGCCCCAAAGGAGTTGATAGAAGAACTTGGAATAGTGACATCAACCTTCCTAGCAATACGGAGGTTAGGCCATGTGAATAGCCAGATACACCCTTCATGAATGAAGTGGGTTTCTATGAATAGTTCATGCAATTCATTGAAAATGCCGGGCTAACCAATTTCCTCATAGATAAGTGTGACCAATACTTTCTCCTCACTAGCTCCTTCATGCAAAACTTTCACTTCATAAACATGCCCGGTGCTCCCATGGTGCCCTTTGCTCTTTATGCCACGAACTACGAGTTACCTATGCATGAATTCTGTGAAATATGTTTGCTTCCCTCTGACGGGGTAGTGTGTGAACCTAAGCCTGAGGAGTTCGAGGACTTTCTCCTTACCTTAATTGTGGGAGAAACTAGGGGCGTATCACATGCCAGAGCTACTAGTCTGCATTTTCCATCTGTGCACTACTTTTCTCTATTTATAGGAAAATGCATAACTGCTATGGAGCGGGGTGGTGGCCTCGGCGCTCCTACCCTCGCTATCTTGTGTCGTGCGCATTATGGTGATAATGCTTACAACTTAGGAGCTATTGTTGCCCGCCGATTACACATTGACCATACCAAAGTCAAGGTTCATGGTGCTATTTATGCCACGCGCTTGGGGAAGCGCTTTGAGGTGGCTATACGCCCTACTAATTACTTGTTGCCCGAGGTGCACCTCGACCACCGGTCCAAGAATGAGCGTCAATTTCTTGAGAAACCTAAACCACCGATAAACCTTCATTACAGCCTAGTGTTTAGCGAGGACACATGTGATACTATTCCTTTGCATGCACCTTCTTTGCTTAATTATCATGCCAGGAACGGACTCAGGATAATGCGAGAGTGTTGGGGAACGTTGCATGGGAAACAAAAAAATCCTACACTTCACCAAGATCAATCTAGGAGATGAGCATCTACGAGAGGAAGATCGTATCCACATACCCTTGTAGATTGCTAAGCGGAAGCGTTAAGAAAGCGGTTGATGTAGTCAAACGACTTTGCGGTCCAAATCGCAAGCTGTCTCACGATCCAATCACGATCTACCATCGAAAGGATGGCACCTCTGCGTTCAACACACGTACAGCTTGATGACGTCCTTGCCTTCTTGATCTAGCAAGAGGGGTGAAGTACTAGATGAGTTCCGGTAGCACGATGACGTGGTGACGGTGGTGGTGAAGAACAGTCTCCGCAGGGCATCGCCAAGCACAACGGCAACTATGATGGAAGATAATCTAGAGGGGTGGGGTTGCCAGCACATGGCTTGGGGAAATCTTGATGTCTTCTGGGTGCTAGCCCTGCCCCTCTATTCATATGTTGAGCCCTGGGGTCGAAACTTGGAGAAAGAACCTCTTCAAAGTCAGTTTGGCACGCAAGGAAGGGGTCCTCCTTGGACTCCAGGACCAGACACCAGGGTCCTCGGTGTCTGGCCCCAAACGCCAGGGTCCCAGGGATCTAGCCCCTGGCCTCCGCAAAACTCCTTTTTGCACCTTCCTAAAGCCTCCTGGGCTTTACCCCTTGGCCCAAATAAAGTGTTCTTGTACCCAAACATTTCGGAAAACATCTGAAACCCCTTACGATGAATTCCGGAACCCTTTCGGAGACCAAACACTATTATCTCGTATATCAATCTTTACCTCCGGACTATTCCGGAGCTCCTCGTCATGTCCGGGATCTCATCCGAGACTCGGAACAACTTTCGGTCACCAACATAATAACTCAACTATACTTATATCGTCACCAAACATTCAGTGTGTAGACCCTGTGGGTTCGAGAACTATGCAGACATGACCCAGGCACCTCTATGGTCAATAACCAATAGCGGGACCTGGATGCCCATATTGGTTCCTCCATATTCTACGAAGATCTTTATCGGTTGAACCTCTATGTCAAGGATTCAGTTAATCCTGTATGCACTTCCCTTTGTTCATCGGTATGTTACTTGCCCGAGATTCGATCGTCGGTATCTCCATACCTAGTTCAATATCATTACCGGAAAGTCTCTTTACTCGTTCCGTAATACAAGATCCTATGACTAACTCCTTATTCGCATTGCTTGCAAGCTTATTGTGATGTTGTATTACCGAGAGGGCCCACTCTTTAGTCACTTTGCTTGCAAGGCTTATTGTGATGTTTCATTACTGAGTGGGCCCTGAGATACCTCTTCGTCACATGGAGTAACAAATCCCAGTCTTGATCCATGCCCACTCAACAGACACCCTCGGATATACCTTTGTAGAGCATCTTTATAGTCACCCAGTTACGTTGCGACGTTTGATACACACAAGGTATTCCTCCGATATCAGTGAGTTGCATGATCTCATGGTCATAGGAATAGATACTCGACATGCAGAAAACTATAGCAATAAACTGACACGATCATGTGCTACATTCATAGTTTAGGTTTTGTCCATCACATCATTCTCCTAATGATGTGATACCTTTATCAAATCACATATCATATCTATGGCTAGGAAACCTTGACCATGTTTGATCAATGAGCTAGTTTAGTAGAGTCTTACTAGGGACACTTTGTTGTCTATGTATTCACACATGTATCTGAGTTTCCAATCAATACAGTTATAGCATGGATAATAAACAATTATCATGAACAAGTAAATATGATAATAACTAATTTATTATTGCCTCTAGGGCATATTTCCAACAGTCTCCCACTTGCACTAGAGTCAATAATCTAGTTCACATTACCATGTGATTTACATCCAATGAGTTATGGGATTTGATCATGTTTTGCTTGTGAGAGAGGTTTTATTCAACAGGTCTGCAATATTTAGATCCATGCATACTTTGCAAATCTCTATGTCGTACTGTAGATGCTGCTACCACGCTCCACTTGCACCTATTCCAAATGACTACTCCACTATACATATCCGGATTGCTACTCAGAGTCATCTAGATTGGTGTCAAAGCTTGCATCGACGTAACCCTTTACGACGATCTCTTTATCACCTCCATAATTGAGAAACATTTCCTTAGTCCTCTAGTTACTAAGGATAATTTTGACCACTATCCAGTGATCCACTCTTGGACCACTCTTGTACCCCTTGACAAACTCATGGCAAGGAACACACTAGGTGTGATACACAGCATGGCATACTATATAGAGCCTACGGCTAAGGCATAAGGGACGACCTTCGTCATTTCTCTTTCTTCTATCGTGGTCGAGCTTTGAGTCTTACTCAACTTCACACCTTACAAATAAGGCAAGAACTTCTTCTTTGACTGATCCATTTTGAACTCTTACAAAATCTTGTCAAGGTATGTACTCATTGAAAGTCTAATCACACGTCTTGATCTATCTCTATAGATCTTGATGCCCAATATTTAAGTAGCTTCATTCCAGGTCTTCCTTTTAAAAACTCCTTTCAAACAACCCTTTATGCCTTCCAGAAATTCTATGTCAACCACATATACTTATCAAAAATTCTATAGTGCTCCCACTCACTTTCTTTTAAATACGAGTTTCTCATAAACTTTGTATAAACCCAAAAACTTTGATCACCTCATCAAAGCGTGTATTCCAACTCTAAGATGCTTGCTCAAGCCCATAAAAGGATCGCTGGAGCTTGCATACCTTTTAGCATCCTTAGGACTAACAAAACCTTCTGGTTGTATCACATACAACCTTTCCTCAAGCAAACCCTTAATGAAAGGATGTTTTGACATCCATCTGCTAGATTTCACAATTGAAAAATGCAGCAACTGCTAACAAAATTCCAACAGACTTTAGCATCGCTACGGGTGAGAAAGTCTCATCATAGTCAACTCCTTGAACTTGTCGGAAACTTCTTTGCAACAAGTCGAGCTTTATAAATGGTGACATTTACCATCAGCATATGTGTTCTTCTTAAAGGTCCTTTTGTACTCAACGACCTGCCGTTCAATGGGCAAGTCTACCAAATTCCATACTTGGTTTTCATACATGGATCCTTTCTCGGATTTCATGGATCCTAGCCATTTGTTGGAATCCTGACTCACCATTGCTTCTTCATAGCTCGTAGGTTCACTGTTGTCTAACAACATGACCTCCAAGACAGGATTGACATACCACATAGGGGTGGTAAGAGCCCTTGTCAACCAACGAGGTTCGGTAGTAACTTGATCTGAAGCTTCATGATCATCATCATTTGCTTCCCCTTCACTTGGTGTAGGTATCGCAGAAGCATCTTTCTATGTCGTGCTACTATCCAACTGAAGTGACGGTTCAACAACCTCATCAAGTTCTACTTTCCTCCCACTCAATTCTTTCGAGAGAAACTCTTTCTCGAGAAAGGACCTATTTTTAGCAACAAACACTTTGCCCTTGGATCTAATATATAAGGTATTCACAATTGTTTTCTTAGGGTATCCTATGAAGATGCACTTTTTCGCTTTGGGTTCGAGCTTATCAGACATAAGCGTCGCATTCCCAAACTCTGAGAAATGACAGTTAGGTTTCTACCATACCATAATTCATACGGTGTCATCTCAACGGATTTAGATGGTTCCCTATTTAAAGTGAATGTAGTTGTGTCTAATGCATAACCCTAAAATGATAGTGGTAAACCGATAAGAGACATCATAGTAAGCACCATATCCAATAGAGCACGACTATGACGTTCGGACACACCATCACACTATGGTGTTCCAGGTGGCGTGAGTTGTGAAAAAAAATCCTCGTTGTCTTAAGTTGTATACCAAACTCGTAACTCAGATATTCACCTCCACGATCATATCGTGGACATCTTATCTTCTTGTCATGATGATCTCAAACTTCACTTTGAATTTTCTTGAACTTTTCAAACGTTTCAAACTTGGTGTCATTAAGTAAATATACCCATATCTACTCAAATCGTCAGTGAAGGTAAGAAAATAACGATATCCACCGCATGCTACAACACTCATTGGACCGCATACATCAACATGTATCATTTCCAACAAGTCACTTGCCCACTCCATCATACCGGAAAACGGGGTCTTAGTCATCTTGCCCATGAGGCATGATCCACATGTATCAATCGATTTGAAATCGAGTGAGTCCAAAGATCCATCAGCATTGAGTTTCTTCATGCGCTTTACACCAATATGACCTTTAGCGGTAGTGCCACAAGTATGTGGTACTATTATTATTAACTTTGCATATTTTGGCATCAATACTATGAACATGTGTATCACTACGATCGATATTCAATATACCATTCACACTGGGTGCATGACCATTGAAGGTTTTATTCATGTAAACAGAATAACTATTATTCTATGATTTAAATGAATAACCATATTGCAAAAAACACGATCTAATCATGTTCATGCTCAACGCAAACACCAAATAACATTTATGTAGGTTCAAAGCTAATCCCGAAGGTAGAGGGAGCATGCGATGGTGATCACATCAACCTTGGAACCACTTCCAACACACATCATCACCTCACCCTTAGCTAGTCTCCCTTTATTCCGTAGCTTTTACTTCGAGTTACTAACATTAGCAATCGAACTGGTATCTAATACCTAGGTGCTATTAGGAGTACTACTAAGGTACAAATCAATAACATGTATATCAAATATACTTTTGTTGACGTTGCCAGCGTTCTTATCAACCAAGTATCTAAGGTTTTTCCGCTTCAACGACTGTTCTCCTCATAATAGAAGCACTTAGTCTCGGGTTTGGGTTCAACCTTGGGTTTCTTCACTAGAGTGCCAACTGGCTAGCCATTCATGAAGTTTCCCTTCTTGCCCTTTCCCTTCTCGAAACTAGTGGTTTTACTAACCATCACCATTTGATGCTCCTTCTTGATTTCTACCTTCGCGGTGTAAACATCGCGAATAGCTCAGGGGTCATCTTTTCCATCCCTGGCATATTTATAGTTCATCACGAAGCTCTAGTAGCTTTTGTCGAAGTGACTTGGAGAACTATATCAATCACTATCTTATCTGGAAGATTAACTCCCACTCGATTCAAGCGATTGTAGCACCCAGACAATCTGAGCACATGCTCACCGGTTGAGCTATTCTCCTTTATCTTGCAGGCAAAGAATCTAGTTGGAGGTCTCATACCTTCAACACGGGCATGATCTTGAAATCCAATTTGAGATCTTGGAGCATCACATATGCTCTGTGACGTTCAAAACGTATTTGGAGCCTCAATTCTAAGCTGTAATGCATGACGCACTGAACTATCAAGTAGTCATCAGAACGTTCCTGTCAGATGTTCACAACATCCACAGTCGTTGTTTGAGGGGGTGGCACACAGAGCGGTGCAATAAGGACATAAGCCTTCTATGTAGCAACTGAGGACAATCCTCTAATCACGGACCTAGTCCACATAATTGCTACCATCATCTTTCAACTCTATTTTCTCTAGGAACAAATCAAAAACATAGGGGACCTACAGTGTGAGCTATTGATCTACAACATAATTTGCAAAGACGACTTTACACTATGTTCATGAGAAGGAGTTTAGTTAAGCATATTACTTTAAAAACTCCTGCTCAAATTGGCATCCCTCCGGTCATCCGAGTGATACATGATCCAAATTCACCAACCCAAGTCCTATCATCACGTGAGATGGGGTGGTTTCAATGGTGAACATCTCCATGTTGATCATATCTACTATATGACTCATGTTCAACCTTTCGGTATCTTGTGTTCCAAGGCCATGTCTATACATGCTAGGCTCGTCAAGTTTAACCCGAGTGTTCTATGTGTGCAACACTGGCTTGCACACGTTGTATGCGAACGTAGAGTCTATCACACCCGATCATCACGTGGTGCTTCGAAACGACGAACTTTCGCAATGGTGCACAATCGGGGAGAACACAATTTTATCTTGAAATTTTAGTGATGGATCACTTTATAATGCTACCGTCGTCCTAAGCAAAATAAGATGCATAAAAGAATTAACATCACATGCAAATCATAACTGACATGATATGGCATGAACTTGTGGTTTTGATCTCCATCTCCAAAGCATCGGCATGATCTCCATCGTCACCAGCATAACACCATGGTCTCCATCATCATGATCTTCATCATTGTGTCGCCATCGAGGTTGTCACTCCCACCATACCTCTACTACTATTTCTATTGCTTAGTGATAAAGTAAAGCATTACATAGCACTTAATGATTGACACGCAGGTCATATAATAATTAAAGACAACCTATGGCTCATGTCGGTTGCCGTACTCATCAACATGCAAGTCGTGATATTCTATACAAAACATGATCATCTCATACAACACATATATCTCATCATGTCATTGGCCATATCATATCATAACATACCATGCAAAAACAAGTTAGACGTCCTCTAATTGTTGTTGCATGTTTTACGTGGTTGCTATGGGTATCTAGCAAGAACGATTCTTACCTACGCAAAACCACAATGGTGATACACAAATTGCTATTCAAGCTTCTCAAGGACCGCCTTTGTCGAAACCGATCCAACTAAGGTGGGAGAGACAAATACCTGCCAACCATCTTTATGCAACAAAGTGACATGTCAGTCGATGGAACCGGTCTCTTATATGTGGACGAGTAAGGTTGGCCCGGGCCGCTTCATCCCACAATACTGTTGAATCAAGAAAAGACCAAGGGAGGAAGCAATCTGAACATCAACGCCCACAAACTCCTTTGTGTTATACTCATGATCTCATCTACGCATAGACCTAGCTCATGATGCCACTGTTGGGGAACGTTTCATGGGAAACAAAAAAATCCTACGCTTCACCAAGATCAATCTAGGATATGAGCATCTATGAGAGGAGAGATCGGATCCACATACCCTTGTAGATTGCTAAGTCGAAGCATTAAGAAACGCGGTTGATGTAGTCGAACGTCTTCGCGATCCAAATCACAAGCCATCTCGCGATCCAATCATGATCTAGCACTGAACGGACGGCACCTCCGCGTTCAACACACGTACAGATTGATGACATACTCGCCTTCTTGATCCAGCAAGAGGGGCAAAGTAGTAGATGAGTTCCGGCAGCACGACGACGTGGTGACGGTGGTGTTGAAGAACAGTCTTCGCACGGTTTCACCAAGCATAACGGGAACTATGAAGGAGGATAATCTAGAGGGGCAGGGTTGCCCGCACACGGCTTGGGGAAATCTTGATGTGTTCTCGGTGCTAGACCTGCCCCTCTATTTATATGTTGAGCGCTGGGGTCGAAACTTGGAGAAAGGACCTCCTCAAAGTCAGTTTGGCACGCAAGGCAAGAGTCCTCCTCGGACTCCAGGACTAGATGCCAGGGTCCTCGACGTCTGGCCCCAAATGCCAGGGTCCCTAGCGTCTAGCCCATGTCCTCTGAAAAACTCCTTTTTGCACCTTCCTAAAGCCTCATGGGCTTTACCCCTTGTCCCAAATCAAGTGTTCTTGTACCCCGAACATTTTGGGAAACATCCGAAACCCCTTCCGGTGAATTCTGGAACCCTTTTGGAGACCAAACACTATTATCCCATATATCAATCTTTACCTCCCGACTATTTCGGAGCTCCTCGTCATGTCCGAGATCTCATCCGGGACTCTGAACAACCTTTGATCACCAACATAATAACCCAACTATACTTATATCGTCACCAAACATTAAGTGTGTAGACCCTTTGGGTTCGAGAACTATGCAGACATGACCGAGACACCTCTATGGTCAATAAACAATAGCGGGACCTGGATGCCATATTGGTTCCTACATGTTCTATGGATATATTTATCGGTTGAACCTATATGTCAAGCATTCAGTTAATCCCGTATGTAGTTCCCATTGTTCATCGATATGTTACTTGCCCAAGATTCGAACATCGGTATCTCCATACCTAGTTCAATCTAGTTACTGGCAAGTCTCTTTATTCGTCCATAATACAAGATCCCGTGGCTAACTCTTTAGTCACTTTGCTTACAAGGCTTATTGTGATGTTGCATTACCGAGTGGGCCCTGAGATACCTCTCCGTCACACAGAGTAACAAATCCTAGTCTTGATCCATGCCCACAAAACAGACACCCTCGGAGATAACAGTAGAGCATCTTTATAGTCACCCAGTTACGTTTCGACGTTTTATACACACAAGGTATTCCTCCGGTGTCAGTGAGTTGCATGATCTCATGGTCATAGGTACAGATACTTGACATGCAGAAAACTATAGCAATAAACTGACACGATCATATGCTACGTTCATAGTTTGGGTCTTGACCATCACATCATTCTCCTAATGATGTGGTCCCGTTATCAAATGACATCTCATGTCTATGGCTAGGAAACCTTGACCATCTTTGATCAACGAGCTAGTTTAGTAGAGGCTTACTAGGGACACTTTGTTGTCTATGTATCCACACACATATCTGAGTTTCCAATCAATACAATTATAGCATGGATAATAAATGATTATCATGAACAAGGAAATATGATAATAAATAATTTATTATTGCATATAGGGCATATTTCCAATAGAGAGGACATCATTGCCTACCGGAATGAGCTTGCTGCTGTGGAGGCCGAGGCCCAGGCATGGGACGCTCGGGTACCTCGGCATAACTACTTTCCCGAACCTGGCGGATACTACCACTAGTGATTACCAAGCTAGGAAAAATCCTAAGCTTGGGGGGTACGTATTTATCACTGACATTACATTCATATTCCCACATTTCATATAAACTATAGGTGTTCATGCTCTTTCATTGTATATCCATGTTAGCTTTCTTTTTCCTGCCTTCCTCTTGTGTGTTTGAAAAACTTTGAAAATCCAAAAATATTTTTTGCTTCTTTTCGGTTTTTTATTTCCTCATTTATTTAGTAGTAGTACTAAAAATAAAACCCAAAAAGATTTCCTTTACTTGTTGGGAGCTTTTCCGTGTAAATAGTTTTTTCGTTCTTGTTTTCCCTTAGTTTGTTTCTTTGTTTAAGAAAAAGAAACTACAAAAATATTTCAGTGTGTTTCTCTGAAATTCTTTTCTTTTCGCTGAATCCTTGGAAGGAGAAGACCACAATGAAAATGTCGAGTGGCTCTTATATGCTTTATTGATGATCTAACAGAGAGCCTATTTTACCTTGTCTTTTCCTTTTGTCTTAAACTTCCCTGCAGATTCCAACTTAGTACATGGCATTCTTGCACCATTATTATTATCAAATTATTCGATCATGTAAGTTAAAGGCAATAATGACAATATTTGATGAAGTTATCGTGGCAAAGAAAGCTGGTCTGAACTCTTCTTGTTTTCCGTTTTTGTAAATATGTTTAGCCAGTTTGATCCTGATTCAGTATATCATGAGTAAACATGTTTGTGATGACAATTAGAGATTATAGATTCTCATGCCATGCCTAAATAGCTAGGAGTTAATAATGATTTATCTTGTGTGTCAACATGTGTTGAAACGGTTATAATATGGTATGGCAGTATGGTATTTCCCTCCGAATAATTCGAGCAGTTTGACTTTGACCATGTGCAAATATGTAGTTGAATCAAAACCAATGCAGCCTTCATGATGTTTAAATTCATAGTGTTCATATCATACTCATGCTACGTCCACTTTTAATTATTCAACATGCATGTTCATGACTGTTGTTGCTCTCTAGCTGGTCGTTTCTCAACTTATTGCCAGCTTTCACCTGTACTAAGCGGTAATGCTGCTTGTGCATCCAAAACCCTTAAACCATGTTATTCCACATGAGTCCACCATACCTACCTATATGCGGTATTACCCTTCCATTCCAAGAAAACTTGCATGTGCCATCTCTAAATATTCAAAAAGACATCTATTTTGTGCACTTGTCTCGCTCATGGAGCGACAAGGTGGTCGATATTTTCCATGCTAAGTGAGTTATTCTCAGGACAGTTGTTTATTCGCCGTCATTGCACGAGAGAGGCTGATAAAAGGGATGCCCAATCCCACATAATCAAAATAAATTTAAAAAAACTCCTTGGGACAGTTGTATGCTAGCAGGCATCTATGGTTTCGGTTAGCCATGGTTTGTGTATGGATGGTGGATAGCATTAAACTTTGCTATTCTGTTTGGGAGCCGCCAATAATGAGTTTAGCAGGGGAAATATTGAAAACCTCTGTCGTAACATTGATAAGAAAAGTGCACCACTCAAAATTATATCTTCACTCTTGTTTTAGCTTCGAGCTCTAGCACCGATGCAAATGAATGATTCCCTCTGAGAAGGGCCTATCTATTTACTTTTATGTTGAGTCATCATCTTCTTACTAAAGCACCAGACCCGAGAGCACTATTGTCATTCTTATGCATTGAGTCTAGTTAACGTCGGATATGAGCATGAATGGATATTTTCTACCCTGAGTTATAATGTTTACTCATTGCTTGGATATCAAAGAAGCTATACATTTATGTTTTGCGGTCTCAAAAATGGCTAGTGAAACACAACGTCACCATATTGTATTATGATTGTTTTGAAAAATTGTTGGTTTACGAGATATTTTATTATTGCTTGCTAGCGGATTATGTATTGCCATGAGTTAACATAATATCTAGGTTGTTGTCATGGACGTGTCTATTTATGATTTATGCTGAAAACTTGAGCACTAGCTAAGCATGTGTATAACAACGAGAACAAAAGAGTTTGTAAAAGTTTTCTCAATTACTTTCAGTTTATCAACTAAATTGCTTGACCACAAGTAATGAGTTAAGCTTGGGGGAGTTGATACGTCTCAAATGTATCTACTTCTCTAAACACATGTGCTCTCGTTTTTCCCTCTACTTTGCATGATTTGAATGAAGCTAACCTGGACTGGCGTTGTTTTTAGAAGAACTACCTTGTGTTATTTTTGCACAGAAATAAAAGTTTTTGGAATTGGACAAAAAAATTGTGAATTATTTATGGAATATATGATGAATTATGGAGCGAAGACCTGTCGGAGGGGGTGTGCCAGGGGGCCACCACACATCAGGCCCCCCTAGGGGCCCTGTGGCTCCTCCGATCCTAATTCCAGTCCTATAAATCACATCCACGGAAATAATAATTAGAGAGAAGATTTCATCGCGTTTCACGAGACGGAGCCGTGGCCACCTCCTGTTCTTCCTCCGGAGGGCTGATCTGGAGCCTGTATTGGGCTCCGGAGAGGGGAAATTGTCACCACCGTCATCACCAACTCTTCTCCATCAACACCTCCATGATGCTAACCATCGGGAGTGATTAATTCCTTTGTAGGCTTGCTGGACAGTGATGGAATTGGATGAGATTGATCATGTAATCAAATTAAGTTTGATAGGGCTTGATCCCTAGTATCCACTATGTTTTGATATTGATGTTGCTATGAATTTGCTATGCTTAATGCTTGTCACTATGGCCCGAGTGCCATGATTTCATATCTGAACCTATTATGTTTTCATGAATATGAGAGTGATTTGGATCATATCTTGCAAGTTGTACACACCTATTACATGTCATGATCCGCATGCCCCAAGGTGACAATAATTGGATTCTTTTCGGTAATTGCCGTAGTTTGAGGCGTTCATGTATTCACCATGTGTTAATGCTTTGTTCCGGTTCCCTATTAAAAGGAGGCATTAATATCCCTTAGTTTCCAATAGGACCCCGCTTCCACGGGAGGGTAGGACAAAAGAAGTCATGCAAGTTCTTATTGCAAGCACGTATGACTATATACGGAATACATACCTACATTATATTGATGAATTGTAGCTAGTTCTGTGTCGCCCTAGTGTGTAACTGTTATACGATCAATGTCATCTAAATCATTATCCATCACCGCCCTAGTGTGTAACTGTTATACGATCAATGTCATCTAAATCATTATCCATCACCGATCCACGTGCCTACGCTTTACATATACTGAATCTTCCTAAGTTGCTATTGCTATGGCTACTGTCACACCTGTTACAAAATTTCTACCATTACTATTACTATTACTTTTGCTACTACTATTTGCCGTGCTACTAAATCTTTGTTGTACAGAGATATCACGGGTGCAGTTGAATTGACAACTCAACTATCAAGACCAATAAATATTCTTTGGCTCCCCTTGTGTCAAACAAATATATTAGGGTGAAATACAAGTTGTGAAGACTGTCGCGACCCCCTATACTTGTGGGTTATCAGGTAGTAGGTGTGATGAAAAGATTACAATAACCTAACCAGAAACATACAAGATAAATTTGCATGTCAGCGCGCAGGGGAGGCACCCCACCTGTATATATTTCAAATTTTGAGTTTGTTGCAGAGACATACAAGGGGTCACATAATGCGAGGAAATGTAAACCATTTACTCAAATCACACCAACCTCCACATTCAAATCAACTGAAGGTGCATAAGAGAACCTAGAAAAAATTGGCATCAACCTAGTGAAAGAAAACTCGACACCACCAAACACCTCTAAAAATTGGTGATCCTTCGTTTCATTGGTCGACTCAATCGGAGGAGGAGCAAGCAATTTTGTTCTAAACACTTTTACTCCTCAACAACCCCCACTTCCTTCGTGACATCCATGCCCTCCTGCATCCTCCTCGGGGTTTTTCTCTTCTTTCCACTTCCACTAGCAGGTGGTGTAAATGGTTGGGGTGGATGAGGTGGACCTAATGAGACAGGATGACAGTAATAGAAAGTAGGACGAGAAAGGAAACCAGGATGGTTGTAGTGTGGTTGGAATTTTTATGACGAAACCCTCGCTCGCAAAAGCTCTGAAAAGCTAGATCTGGATTTACTTTATAGATAAGAATGTCTTATTTTGTATTGTGGTGAGGGTCAGGGATCATCACTTTGCTTGATGTTTGTTTGCAAAATGATGGGTGATTTTATGCTACACATTTCGTTTTTAAACGTAATGCGAGCACCATCCGCATTGGCGCCTAAGCGCCTAAAGTGGGCATATTTGTAAGGCGCTACGAGGGTGCCTTATCGCCTAAGCGTTTAAGGCAGGGTGATTTATAAACAACTTTTGGAACTCCTTTGCTTTCCATAAATCTCCAACTCAAGCAAAGTGTTGATGTCATAGATAGCATTTCTGAATTGTATCACCTGTTGACGGAAAAAACAGATCGTGTCGTTCTCAATTAGTATGTCCTAATCTCTTTGGTTACTTTCTTTGTTCGGGTTTATTGGTCCCCTCATATTCTGAGTCAAACTAATAAATATAAATCATAAATCATAAAAAATATATCACAAAAACATATGGTGGGAATCCTCTTTTGAATATGAATCCAACGGTATACTTTTTATATCATATAAATAGTATTTGTTGTACCACATGTTAAAAAATATTCGTGAAATGTTAAGTTTATTCATGCGGTTTTCAAAAATAATAGTACAATTTCAGAATAATATCTAAAATATTTATATACATTTACAAAATATGTTCAAGACATTATTAGAAAAAAGATCATGACAATGTAAATAGTATTTTATGTATTTTGGAAAAAGTGTTCAAACCATTCAAACCAATGTTACATTTTTTTAAACACACGTTTAAAGATACGTTTATCATATTTTGAAGAAAATGTTCATGAAATTTTAAAAAATCATGGAATTTTTTTAAGTTGTTTCATACAATATAAAGAAAAATGTTTGTCACACTTCAATAACGTTTCGCTTGTTTTAAAATAAGTTCACAAATTTTTAATTGTTCGGAATTTTTAAAATGTCTGCATGACATTTACAGAAAATGTTCATTTAATGAAAAAGAATGTTCGCATATTTTCTAAAAGATGTTCTGTATCCTTAAAAATGGTTATGACATTTGAAAATGTTTCAAATGTTCAAATATATGTTCATGATTTTTTTAAATGTTCAGGTTGTGTTTGAACAGTGTTCATCATGTATTTATAAAATGTTTAATGTGCGTTTGACAAATGTCAAACATGTGTTCGTAAAAGTGTTCAACATGAAATTGATTTTTTTCTGTTGTGGGTCTAAAAAATATTTTACATTTATTCAATAAAAAAATTGACGTATTTCTAAAAATGTCACCATGTATTGCGTAAAGGAAAAATAAGAACAAATAGTTAGAAAAAAAAAAGAAAAATTGAAAAGAAAAATCTGAAAAAAATTAAAAATGATAACTAGCAGAGAAAACAAAGGAAAAAACTTGTTGGAGCTTTCCCAAAACTAACACCGACCGCACATCTGTAGAAACTTCTGAAAACCTTTCACACATAACATCTATTGGATAGGCCCGTTTGGGCAAACATTGTAGGGGAGAGTTGTATTGGTCTCACAATAAGTTCTCGGCTTATGTTGGGAAAGTACCATTCTGCTCCCGAGCTCAAATGAGCTTGGTGAACAGTAAAATCGAAAAAAATTAAAAATGTTCAAAAAATTCTTTTAAACATTTTTTGTTATTTTTCAATTTTACTGTTCACCAATCTCATTTGAGTTCGGGAGCAGAAACTTCATGTCCGCTATTGTAGGTTATTATGATGTCTTATTTGATATTTATGTCGAAAGGTCAAGATGAGTACTCCAAACTATCAACACGAAAGTTATAGACTTCCATTCTGAACAATTATATGGAAAAGAAAGGTTAAATTTCTTAATTCTTATACTAAAATGAAGGAAATGAATATATACTCAAAATTTAATTAGTTGGTCTTTGCTCAAAACAAATATATGTTGGATAGACTGGTACTGAAATTATCAAAGAAACTACAAAAGGGCTATAGACAAGCTATTTTGTTTTGATATTAATGATGTTCAAAGAAAATCAAATATTAGTGTGGCACGTTGTGGAGACAATGATGTGAGTATAATTTTTTGAATACTTGATGTGCTTTTCGATGACATCTGTCGGTGTACTGAGAATGGGGTTCTCACTACCCCTGACTTGTGCGCAGACGATGACAGCCTACATGCCGGCAAGGGGTTGGCGGAGGGCAAGTGCACTCATGTGCTCCAGAGGTAATATTACCAAGACTACGAAGAAGACCTCCAGACAGGTCATCGAGAAGTACTATAGTAGAAGACCCAGGTTTAAGTTGTCGGCAAGCACCTGGGCCGACAAGTCAAGCTCCACGCCATCGACAAGCTCAGAGCCGGCAAGTTAGAACAATACTCCGCCGCTTTGTGTCAATGAGTTGGCGACAGGTGGTGGGCATGCAAGCAAGAACCCCACACGTGTCGGGCCGCATGGCGTCCAACCGCCATCTAATTACCTTTATTGACAGCCAATCGGTGGCGTGTCAAGATATATGAGGTAGGTACGCCTGTCAGACCATGTTAGCTGGGGTTACCTTACCGTCTTTCATCCCATAACGCCATGTAACGAAGCATTTATAGTTTTTGTCCTATACCGTCAAAGTTAGTTATAGTCAGGGCTTATCTCTAATCATGTTGTAATCTCTAATTTGTTCTTGTGGTTACCCCTTGTGCTATAATAGGAGGGCTAGTTAGCGAATTGTTGGATCTTTGTTCATCCCTTGCTGTCAAGTACTGCAACTCCTACGGTACACATCAATACACACAAAGCAAGAATAGGGTTTTACACATCTTTGTGGCTCGAGCCTGGGTTGATCGTTGCTCTTTGTGTGTTGCAAGCCCATCTCCGAGCCTGAGAAAGGAGTTGATCTAGCTCCATAGATGGTCGTACCTCGACAACATGCTTGCACCTTTCTGGCTTATTACTATAAATGTTTTCTTCGTGCAAGATGTTACGAACATTTTACATAACCATCCCAAATTATAAAGATGTTGACATCTTACAAAATTGGGGTCAACCAATAAGTTTTATTATAGCCTTCTAATAATGATAATCAAAGGATAATTAAATTTATACACAACTTAGTGGAGATAAAGGAAAACAGATGTCATAAAAATTTACAATATAAATTACACATGGGAAATTACAAATGCGACCAATGTGTGGAAGTAATTGTCATTTTATTTGTGATGCACTTCTAAATAAACTAGGTGTCACGGATGGATGTGTGTGTCATGTTGTAGTCTTTAAAACAACATGAATACACTACTGATCCCCAGATTAAATTGAGCTTATATACCTTATAATATCAATACAAATAGATAATATGGACTAGGCACATTAGATATACAAAAATAAAATGTGTTGTTTACCATTTGTAGTATTTTACGTGTGATATAAAGATGATCTCATGCACTAAAGACAGTGCACTCACATGTGCGACGCGCAATTTTCTAGTACTTCCTGAATGGAAGTTGTCACTAAAATTGTAAGCATGAAAAACCCTCATTTATTTTTACTGTTTCGCCATTCATATCCCATGTGTGGTTTTGATTTCCGCTCATCAGATTAGCTAGGTTATTCCACACATGCATGTTGGAGTACATGTCATGAAAAGACCACAACAACCTAATCAATAACACAAAAGATGAAATTGCATGTCAGCAGGGAGGGGAGGCACCCCACCTGGATTTATTTTAAATTTTGAGTTTGTTACCAAGACACATAAGGGGTCACATGAAAATAGAGGAAACATAAATAATTTTAGCATCCACTCAAATCGCACCAACCTCCACATTCGGATCAATTGAAGATGCATAAGAGAACCTAGAAAGAAGACTCAACACCACCAAACACCTCAAACAAGTGACAATGATGGATATCCTTCGTTTCATTAGACCACTCGGCCGGTGTCGTGGTTTTGTCACGGCAGATGTTCGAAGACTTAGGTTCGAGGCCATCGCTAAGGCGGTGGACTCAAAGGGGTTGGTTGGGACGAAGGACATGGATTTACCCAGGTTCGGGCCCTCGAGATGTGGTAAAAGCCTACGTCATGCTTTGTGTATATTGATTGGAGTATTGATTACAAGGGAGCGTATTCTCTTGACCTAGCTCTCGATCGATTGGTTTCTGTCTAAGCCGTCCCCGGGTCTTGCCTTTATATAGGAGGTCAAGACCATGGGTTACACAAATCTCATACCGACTCTTACAACGTGTCTGACTCTATCTCTAAGACACCTTGCCGACTCTGGCATGCTATCTCCAGGCGGCTTACACGCCCCGGTCTTGCGTCTTCTTCCTGACTCTGGGCCTCCGTTTCAGCCCATCTGGTGAACCGTCGTGCAGCCCAATCTTCCTCTTCCATCCCATACACTAACGAGCCGCCAGGTATGACCCGGCCCCTCCTAGGAGGGTCTTACCATGGGGTTATATCCCCAACATTAGGACCCAGATTGATTTGAGCTTGCTCATGTCAATCTCCACTTTTTAACCAGCGGTGAGTCTCACACCCTTGTCATCTGAAAGGGAAAACACATAACCCGCCATGACGTCACCTTCATACATGTCGAAAAGATTCCGTGACGTATGCCGTAGATCCTCTCATTAAACGGTCGGCCCGAAAATTGAGGCGTCCGTCTCGGTCGGTCATCATTTCTCGCCTTGATTCCCGTGCGCCCGTTTGGCCTTCCACCCCTTTAAATAGGACCACGAGGGGGTCTTTTCATTTTCTTCTCCGCCACTACTCTTATTCTTCCTCTCGACGCCAACGCTCCTGAGCTCCGTCGCGCCGGTGGAGTCCCGTCGCCGTCGACGAACTTGGCCGCTGCATCAACCTGAACGTTTCCAGACTCTCGCCCACGTCCGCCGCATTCTTAAGGTATGTTCTTCATCCTCCCTTAGATCTGTAGCTTCCCACTTGAATTATGTCGAGTTCATCGGACCCCATTAGTGTGCATGTTCTTCTTCATAATGCCAACTAATGAACAGCCCTTTAGATTTTGTGATGTTTGCTTATGCACCGCGGCCACTCATGCAAAACCAATAGTAGTCCGACCTAGATCTATACTATGTTCCTCTTCCTGCGCTAAACTGCTCGTTCTTCCTCGGTTCCCTGTTAGGGTTGAATAAAATCTGATTTTTTCCTTGCATGTAGATCTTGCAGTTTCAGTATAATATGCAAAACCTGTTTGTATGTCCTTAGCAATTTTTGCATCATGGCCTTGTTCACTTAACCCGCCATCAAATTTTTGGCTCTTCTGATAAACTGTACCGTAGCATCACAACATTTAATTTCATCAGTCGTCTTGGTTGTCTAGTCACTTTCTGACCCGCCGCGTCCTGCCCCTCTCTCAGCTTTGACCCGCCATCATGTCTCGAGCATCTGCATCCTGTGATTGGGTCGGCTCTAGAGTCACCGAACAGTTCCTACTGGATTTCGTAGAGGCCGGCACGTTGCCGGCTTAGAGTATTATTCATTGGCGGGTTCCGGGACTAGAAAAGAAACCCACCCCACAAGAAGGGGAAGTTATTATCTTCATCGACCATCTTATGCGCGGTTTTAGCCCGCCCGGGTCAAAATTCTTCTGAGATGTCCTTCATTTCTTTAAGCTGCATCCTCAAGACATTGCTCCAAATTCAGTCTCCAACTTGTGCAACTTTTAAGTCCTTTGTGAAGTTTACTTGCAAGAAGAGTCGTCTGTCGATCTCTTCCGTGACTTTTTCTATGTCAACCGCCAAACGGAAGTGGCAGTCGGCCCAAGCTTGGAGCTCGGCGGAGTCACCATCCAAAGAAGAAGAGATATGGTCTTCCTAGTTGTTAAAATGCCAAGCCATCCCAAAGACTAGAACAAAACATGGTTCTGTTGTAAAGACACGTCTCCAGAGGGTGAAAAAAACCTGTCGGGTTAGCGTAAAACCCGGCTCTGTACTTCTACTAAGCTTCCAGACCGGATGTCAGTCGTGGCACGAGCGAAGTATGCTCCGGCTTTCGCCAAAATCAAAGCCCTTCTGGCGAACGGGTTGACGGGAGTGGACTTAACCCGCTGTTGGATCTCATGGAAGGTCTTACCACTGAGCCAACGTGGCCGGCTTATGTATGAATATACAGGCGATGCAAATGATCCTCTCTACTTCAACCACACACCCTTGATAGAAGAGAACATCACCTCTGTTATCAAGGGACTTACTCGCGAATCCCAAGAAGCTTGCCGTTCAGTCGGGTTAAAACCTTTCTGTGTCGCAAATCCAGCTCCAGATGTAAGGATGGCTTTCAAATCTCCTTTCTCTTTGTCTTGACCTTATATGTATAGCAACTTTAACTTCTCTTGGTGGGTTTCGCTTACACGCCAACTCCAGCTTCTGGAAGAAAAAGTACACTCCTCGTGTGAAGAAGAAGTCTCAGACGGGTAACATCCGCGGCCGCAAATCAAAGACGTTAGCTCAAAACCTACTTGAACTTGACGACTCAGAGGTAGAATTTGATACCCTTGGCCATCCTTTTATGCAACTTACTAACAATGATTGTACACAGGAGGAGACAGAAACAAGCCACACCAACGCCCGTGAGGTAACTTATCTTTCTTCCGACTCAGAAATCTTCCCACAAGCGAAGATACGGCGGGTCGTTCGAAAAGTTCCTTTCTCGCATCCTCTCGCTTACTTAGATCCCGAATTTTCCTTGTAAAAATAATAGCATGACTCTCGACGTCAGACCCGGAGCACCGGCTCTGGGGATCTTATGGCCGGCTTACCTAACATCCGGCGTCACGAAAATGTCCTGCTGAGGTACTTATGAGGAACCCAATATCTGTCTTATATCTCCGTAATGTTGCCTTACTATTATATCTAACTGTCTTAATTTGTAGGAGTCACCTCCTTCTTCTGGTGACTCAACTGCCTCTAAACTTCCTCCCATGAAGGTCAACCCAGAGTATGTCTTCACCTCTGCCGTGTGTATATTACCTGTATTACCTTTGTATTATGTGTTGATTCTTTGCTCTTTTAGGGCGCAAGCCAAAAGCAGGAAAGCAGGCGGGTCTACCGTTGCTCCAACCGTTCAACAGCCGGATACTACTGAGTCGTCCCTCTCTCTTGCTAAAACTTCTAAAACTAGCAAAGAAACGCCTGAGCAATCTCCCCCGCCCTCAGAGTTGGTGGGTCATCATTTGGCGGCTTCCGATAGTCCAGCAGCTGACCCTAAGCCGCCTAATCCTTCCACTGAAGACTCGTCTCTCCCCGATGTTAACATCACTGGGACGGGTTATCAATCTCCCATGCACCATACTCTGACAAAGCATTCTAGCAAAGTTGCTACTTACTCTCCCGAGAAGCTTGACTTCGAATTCCCTGTCTTGGAGAAGATGACTGCAGATGACTTACACGCCGGCTATCTGAACCGCCTATCTGCCAGTCGCAACATGGAGAGCAAGCTTGTTGGCTTGATGAAGAAAAAATACGAGGTGTCTTTCATCTTTTATCTTTATCTTATACCCGTACATAGCCCCCAAGAACCGGGTTAATATTGCAAATAATAGACCGGGTCTTCCAAACCTTCAATCGTACTATATAGAGCTTAACCTGTAACCCCCAAGTACCGGGTTAAATTGCATATAAGCCGGTACTTTATACTAAATCATAGATCCAATTGTAGCCCCCAAGTCCAGAGCATTATGATAATGATGATCCGGATCTCTCATATGTAAGAAGCTCGCCGGGTGTAGCCCCCAAGTCCAGTTCATTATGCTAGTGATGAGCCGCAACTTCATCGCAGATTTTAAATTGAAAACACAGACATTAGCCCCCAAGTGCCAAGTCTATTGCATGCAATGTTCTTGGGACTTGTAAGAATAATTCCATCCTGGCGGCTTAACATTGATAACCTTTCACTTGTGAAATGCAGAAGGCATTAAATAATGTCGACTCTGAGCGGGCTGGCTTGAGGGAAGACCTGACAACCCAACAGACCGCCCGAGCCACAGCAGAAGAAAAATTGCGGGCGGCTGTTGAAAAACTTGAGAATCTCCTGGATGAATTTATTGCGTATAAAAAGACTGCCAAAACTGATCAAGCCTCCCTGGTGAAGCGTGCGAGCGATACAGAGGAAAAGCTCAATCTTGTATCGACGGAGCTGAAGACTCTCAAGGATCATATCTCCAAGATGACTGTCGCCATCTTTGGTAAGTACATATGGTTTAAAGAATACTTTTATGAAATAAATACCCGTCAGGCGGCTTATACCTTCGACCTTTCCTTGCAGGCAAAAGGAGCCGCCAGCTATCCTTTGATAGTCTAACAAAGTTGAAAGCAGTCTATACTTTGACGGAACAACTCTACAGCGGTGGCCTCTGTACTATCAAGGCCATGATAACAACCAAGTATGTCCCCAAGTTTATGAAGGGCGTCATAGAAGTCTTATCAACTTTTCCCAAGCAAGTGGACTAAATAAGGCGATCAGCCACCACAAGAGTGGCCATAGCTGCGCTGAGCTGGTCCCTGGCCTTCGCTCCTGAATTAACCGCTGAAGAGATGATGAAAGGCTTCCCTTCCAAGAAGGACGACGGCTCAGACTTCACCGAAGCAGATTATGCCAAGTGCATTAAGCCCTCCAGGCGGCTTGCCTACATACTGGTTGATGAGACGGATCTGGTTCCTTACCAGGCGGCTTATGACGAAAACAACCAACGGTTGCGCTACCCGACCTTCGAAGCCAGAGACTTAGTCCCTGCACGTCGTAAGCCGCTCTTCGCCCTTGGCGTTGATCTGACTCCACTTTTTGATGATGCACAATTCGAAGCCTTACTAAACTGCAACTGGGATGCGGATCGTCTTTAGATCGAAGATCCCAAAGACCCGGCGTAGGATGACCCACCGGCCAGTTAAACTCTTTGTTCCCAACTGATTGTAACCCGGCCAGTTGAGCCGAACAAGTGCAAAAACTTTAAGTCCTTCATCTTTTGAGCTCTTGGAGAGCCTTGTAATATATCTTGCAATCTTCTTATGTTTTAACGGCGACTCATCTTTAGAGATAAAGCCTGGAAAAACCAAACAAAATATTCTGCAATGTTTGCTTGGGCGTCTTTAGAAAAGCATAACCCGAAGATCTTAATATAGCCTTGCTTCATCTTTCACAATCTTTCTCTGGCCCGACTTATGAATGCAATGTATGACGCAGCTATGATGCAATGTATGATGCAATATGTATATGATGCAATATGTGATGTAATATGTATGATTCAATATGTGATGTAATGCATGATGATCTTGCTCTCCCCTTGTTTTTTATTTTTCAAAAACTCATTTGCTGGCCCTTCTGGGGTGTACTGTTGCTTTGAACCGCCTAACAGTGCAGGGTCTCTAACGAGAGTGACCGCCAATCTTGCACGGCTCAGGGTCTCTAGGCGAGATTAACTGTTAAGGGCGTAACAGACCAGAATTTGCAATGGGGTGAGTGCCCCTAGGCCCATAAGCTACTTCACACGTGACATAAATCCGTCGTCTGAACCTTAAGCAACGTCACTTGTTAAGAGTACGACGGGCCACTTGGTGGAGAGTATGTAACAGATGAGAGAGTTTTCCTCACCGTTGTATGAGGCCCTCGCAGGGGGTGAGTTGACAGCTCGTTGCACCCCTGGACAAGCGGCAGCTACATACAGGCTGGTATAACCCAGTCTTACAACGGCTGAAAAGCCAACCAAGAGAGGGGGGCGACCTTCACCCACTCTTGAACTTGCTCTGGATCCGCAACCCATCTTGCATCATGGCACCTATGTTTGAACAGCTCGCATCATGGCGGCTCATCCTCTTTGGCATCCATGGCACCCATGTTTGAACGGCTTGCATCATGGCGGCTCGCCCTCTTGAGCAACTTGAGATATTTCACCCGTAAGGTAGGGCACCCATATTTGAACGGCTCGCAACGTGGCGGCTCATCCTCTTGAGTGACCTTGAATCTTTTGCAAATAATACGGCGCACCCATGTTTGAATGGCTCGCAACATGGCAGCTCATCCTCTTGAGTGACCTTAAATCTTTCATCAATAAGGCGGTGCACCCATGTTTGAACGGCTTGCAACATGGCGGCTCATCCTCTTGGGTGACCTTAAATCTTTCGTCAATAAGGCGGTGCACCCATGTTTGAACGGCTCGCAACGTGGCGGCTCGTCCTCTTGAGCGACCTTAAGCCTTTCGACATCTTGCACGCCACCATCACGTGGGCCGCCGATTTGTAAACCGCCATCTTGCAGACCGCTATATTGTAAGTCGTCGCATAATGGTGCTATTTTGGCTGAAGAGCCGGTCAAAAAGGGTGAGCAAGCTAAACCCGGTGGGTTGGAAGCCCCCAAGTGACCATGCAGAGGTGTTCATCTTTGCACAAATCTGTAATGCAAAAGAGAAAAACGGTAGAGGCCCCGTCTTGCAGGGATGCCAACTTTATTATATGAGAAGCATAAATACAATGAAATATGTATGTACAAAGATAAGAGTCGATGACTCAAGTATAGTAAGGCCGTAGATGAGTGATGTTCCATGGCCAGTGAGTTTCCTGCCCGGAGGTACGTGACTCGTCTCGCATGTCGATGAGATAATAAGACCCATTGTTCAGATTCTTGCTAACCACGAAAGTTCATTCCCATGGGGGTGATAACTTGTGCGCATCTGTCTGATCTTGAATCAAACGTAACACCAAGTCGCCTTCTTGGAATGTTCGGGTCTTGACCCTACGGCTATGGTAGCGATGCAGGTCCTGATGATAAATCGCCGATCGAGTTGCTGCAAGATTGCATGCTTCATCTAGAGCATCCAATGCATCCTAACACGCCACCTCATTGTCAGCTTCCACATAAGCCGCCACCCGTGGTGAATCATGACGTATGTCGCTTGGTAACACGGCCTCCACACCGTAGACCATGAAAAAGGGGGTGTAACCCGTCGACCTGTTAGGCGTAGTATTGATGCTCCAAAGGACGGACGGTAGCTCCTCCACCCAACAACCCGGCGTTCTCTATAAAGGAACCATGAGCCGGGGCTTGATACCTCTCAAGACTTCCTGATTGGCCTGTTCTGCCTGACCGTTGAACTGTGGATGAGCAACAGCCGAAACATCAAGCCGGATGTGCTCGCTTTCGCAGAACACCTTCATAGCCCCCTTGGACAAATTTGTGTCGTTATTTGTAATGATGCTATGAGGGTATCCAAACCAGTAGGTCAATTTTTTGACAAAATGAACCGTCGTGGCCGCATTACACTTACTGACTGGCTCAGCCTCCACCCACTTGATGAATTTGTCCACTGCCACCAAGACGTGGGTCTTCTTATCCTTAGACCATTTGAAAGGTACAACCATGTCAAGCCCCCATACTACAAACGGCCAAGTGATCGGTATCATCCATAATTCCTGAGCCGGCATGTGAGCACGTCTTCCGAACTTCAGGCCCCCACCGCACTTAACAACCAGATCCTCTGCGTCCTTATAAGTCGTCAACTAGAAGAAGCCATGTCGGAAGGCCTTGGCCACCAAAGACTTTGACCCGGCATGATGTCCGCAATCGCCAGCATGTATTTCATATAAGATTTCCTTGCCTTCCTCCGGCAAGACACAACGCTGGAAGATGCCGGTGACGCTGCACTTGTGAAACTCCCCTCTAATGATGGTCATGGACTTAGAATGCCTCACGATTTGCCGTGCCAGAGTCTCATCTTCAGGCAACTCGCCCCCGGTCAGGTATGCCGGGTATGGCAACGTCCAGTCTGGAATAGCATGTAAAGCCGCCACTAGCTGCCCTTCCGGGTCAGATATAGCCAGATCCTCCTCTAAAGGTAGCTTAACAGACGGGTGATAAAGTACGTCCAATAAAATATTAGGCGGCACCGGCTTACGCTGAGAGCCCAGTATTGACAATGCATCCATCGCTCCGTTCTTGCGACGATCAATATGATCCACCTGATAACCCTTGAAATGACCAGCGACGATATCTACCTCTTGCCGATAAGCCGCCATCCACGGGTCCTTAGAACCCCACGTGCCTAACACTTGTTATGCCACAAGATCTGAGTCACCAAGGCACCTAACCCGGCTCGGGTTCATCTCCTTGGCCACGTGAAGTCCATGAAGCAAAGCTTCGTACTCATCTGCATTGTTCGTGCAAGGAAACATCAGCCTTAATACATAACAAACTTATCACCTTTGGGGGAGGTTAAAACAACTCCAGCCCCCGAGCCCTCCAACTGTCTGGATCCGTCAAAGTGGATCATCCAATACGTGTTGTCTGGCTTTTCCTCCGACGACTGACACTCCGTCCAGTCATTTATCAAATCCACCAATGCCTGAGACTTCACGGCTATGCGAGGTGCATACTTCAAATTGAGAGGCCCAAGCTCCAGCGCCCACTTAGCAATTCTACCAGTGGCTTCCCGATTCTGTATTATATCCCCCAACGGAGCAGAGCTAACCACCGTGATCTGATATCCAAGGAAATAATGCTTTAACTTGCAATTTGCCATGAACACCCCGTATATTAGTTTCTGCCAATGTGGGTATCCTTGATTTGATTCTATAAGCACCTCACTGACATAATAAACCGCCCTCTGAACCAGATACTCTTTCCCTGCCTCCTTGCACTCTACCACAATCGCAGCACTGACCACCCTATTGTTAGCCGCCACATAAAGGAGCAAGGGTTCCTTCTCAGCCGGAGCGTCTAAAATCGACGGCTCAACCAACTTCTTTTTAAGCGCTTCAAGAGCTTCATCTGCAGCCTTACTCCAAACAAAGTCATCCGTCTTCTTCATTATCTGGTATAGAGGAATGGCCTTCTCCCCCAGGCGGCTGATGAAGTGTCTTAAAGCGGCAATACGACCAGCCAAGCGCTGCACATAATTGACGCTTGCCGGCTTAGCTAGTGACGGATGGCCTTTATCTTGTTCGGGCTGGCTTCGATACCTCGTTCTAAAACCAAGAAACCCAGAAGCTTGCCTACAGGAACTCCAAAAACACATTTAGCCGGGTTAAGCATCATCTTATACACCCGTAAGTTATCAAATGTTTCCTTCAGGTCGTCCAGCAACGTCTCCTTCTTCCTTGACTTAACCACAATATCATCCACATAAGCATGAACATTGCATCCAATCTGACCGTGAAGGCAATTCTGCACATAATGTTAGTAAGTTGCATGCGTGCTTTTGAGACCAAACGGCATGGACACATAGCAGAAAGCTCCAAAAGGTGTTATAAACAAGGTTTTATCTTGGTCTTTAACTGCCATCTTGATCTGATGATAGCCTGAATACGCGTCCAGGAAACATAAACTCTCACAACCCACCATTGCATCAATGATCTGGTCGATACGAGGGAGAGCAAACGGTTCAACTGGACAAGCCTTGTTAAGATATATGTAATCTATGCACATACGCCACGTGATGTTCTTCTTGAGCACCAACACAGGATTAGCTAACCACTCTGGGTGAAATACTTCCATGATGAACCCTGCTGCCAAGAGCCGGTCTACCTCTTCTCTGATCGCTTTACGCCGCTCCTCGTTGAAACGGCGAAGGAATTGCTTAACCAGTTTAAACTTAGGATCCACATTAAGGTGGTGCTCAGCGAACTCTCTCGGTACACCCGGCATGTCGGATGGCTTCCATGCAAAGATGTCCCGATTCTCACGGATGAATTCGATGAACGCGTTTTCCTATGCGGGCTCCATGTTAGCCCCGATAGTGAACTGCTTGGATGAGTCGCCCGGAGTAAAATCCACCAGCTTTGTGTCATCCGCCGCAAACTTCAGGGGCGGCTCAGACTCTGTACTGGGTTTCTTCAGCCCTGGGTCAACGTTATCTTTGTAGAACTTAAGCTTTGCTTTTGCACAACTTGACTCTGCATAAGCCGTGTCCCCTTCCTGGCATTTGATGGCTACCTTCCGATCACCATGGACCATGATTGTTCCGTTGAGACATGGCATCTTGAGCTGCAGATAGACATAACAAGGCATGGCCATAAACTTTGCGAAAGCCGGTCGGCCAAACAGATCACGATACGGGCTCTTAATTTTCACCACCTGGAACCACAAGGTCTCCACCCTGTAGTTATATTCATATCCAAACGCCACTTCCAAGGCAATCTTCCCCATCGGGTAGGCCGACTTGCCTGGCACTACCCCATGAAAAACGGTCGATGACGGCTTAAGAGCCTTGTCAGTTAACTCCATCCGTTGGAAGGTGTCATAGTATAAGATATTGATACTGCTACCACCGTCCATGAGCACTTTTGTGAACTTGTATCCTCAAACCTGAGGAGCGACCACCAGATCTAGATGACCCGGATTGTCGACCCGTGGTGGGTGATCCTCCCGGCTCCATGTAATCGGGTACTCTGACCATTTTAAGTATCACGGGAGAGCCGGCGTGGCCGCATTGACCGCCCTCTTGTGCAGCTTCTAATCCTGCTTGTCCAGGCTCGTAGTAAAGACATGATACAATCCCCCACTAAGCTATTTCGGGTTGCTCTGATATCCTGAGTGGTTATTCTGTTGCTGACCGTCATTCCTCTGCTGCTGATGATTTCCTTGACTTCCTCTATTCTGATTGTTTTGGCCTTGATGACCTGAACCTGACCCGCCAGCACCGAAGCCGGCTCCTGAGCCGCCCGGACCTGAACCGCCTGACGGGCCGTTACCATTGTTATGATTTTGATGAAGGCTTTGCTCCTGAAATTGGCGCATAACGTTGCATTCCTTCCAAGTGTGGGTGGCCTCCCTATCCGGACGGTTGTGCACTAGGCAAGGTTTGTTCAGCGCCTCTTCCAAGGTGTAAGGCACAAGTGCCATATTCCTGTTGAACGGCGCCCTAAAGTTCTCGTTGCCTCTAGGGCGATCGTTCCCGGCCGGCTATGCGTTGGTGTTCGCCACAAACTCCGACCCGCCATCTGGGTTCTTCCGATTGCCTTGGCTGTCGTTCCCAACACCTCCCTGCTGGTTCTTACCATTGCCGCCCTTCTTACCCTAGACTGACTTCTCGTCATCGGGGTCTAGATCTTCGGTAGTATCTGAATCCGCATATTTGGTGAGAGCCGTCATGAGCTCACCCATATCCTGACAAGAACGCTTCAACCGCCGAGCTTCTGCTTTAGGGGTACAAAGCGACAATTCCTTTCTAAAATCAGAACCGCCTGGGATGCTGAAATATTCTCAAACGAGTGGATCACCGTTGAGACCCACCGCACCCAATGATGGGCCGACTCACTTTCTTGCTGCACACAAAGATCCAGATCCACAATCGTCATTGGTTGCTTGCAGGTTCCCTTGAAATTCTTGATGAAATGTGCTTTCAACTCGGCCCAAGACGTGATTGTATTGGGTGGCAACCCCTTTAACCAAGTGCGGGCATGTCCTTCCAACAGCATGATGAAGTATTTCGCACAAACTGCCTCGCTGACGTCCAGCATCTCCATAGCAAGCTCATAGCTTTCGATTCAAGCCTCTCGGGATAGATCCGCCATGTAATTGGGCACCATCCGTGGCCCCTTACAATCCTTGGGCAAACGTGCACTCCTCAGATCCGCTGTGAGACACTGCACACCAAATCCCTTGGAAGAAACGTTGACGGGTGTTGCTAGTGTCGGCTCAGGGACCTCCGAGCAATCCATCACCGGTGTTAATCCTTGCTGGTCCCGACCCCTATCCATAGACCCCCTGAATATCCATCTCAGGCGGGTTTTTATTGGGCGGGTTCTGCCTCTTCTCACTGCTGGAGACCGCTGGCGACTCAATGCGCCGGCTGTAGCTACGGCTATGAACTAACGTGGGGTGCACCCAGCTCCGGTTGTGTGTTTACCTCTCTTGCTGAGCCACCATTGTCTGCAACAGGTTAATCGTATTCCTTGCCTCTTCAGCAAACAACATTCCTTCAGCCAAGGGGAGGGCATCAAGCCTGGCAGCCGCCGCTGTCATATTTTCCACCGGATTAGAGTAATGGCCAGGTGGCGTCACAACATGCCGTGACAAAGGTATGTTCCTCCATGGCGGGTCTAACTGCCGCGGCGCCTCTACCACCCGGGTCACCATTGGCGGCGTACTTGGCCCGGCCCCAGGAGTATTGAAAAGATTCCAAGGCTGAATAGGTAGTCCGACTTGAGTCCTTCTACGCTGAACCTCCTCTGACGCCCGCTATCTAGATCAAAACGGAGAGCCTCCGCCCTCAAACGTTTCGACTTAGCATTCATCTGAGCTTGCATTGCATTGATATCCGCCTGGGCCTGAGTCATCTGTCCCTTGATCTGGTTAATCTCGGCGTTACGCTCCACCTGATTCTCGGCCATCACCTCCATGGCCATCAGAGTCACTAGCTCCTCCATGAGATCCAGTAAAGCTTGAGCCAATGTCTTAGGAGGCTCCACACCGGGGGGCGCTCCAGTCGCCGCTCCGGAAGTCACACTATTGGAAGCCGACGCCAGGCCTGCCATGAACACGGCGACTTGGCTCGGCGGGTCATAGGGCTCCATAATACTGTCGCCATTGGCATAGCCCCCTAACCCGCCGTCATGAAGTTGATAGATCGATTCCCCATCCTCACTAGAAGATCCTTCATATGAGAAAGCCAAGGTCTCTCCCGACAAGGAATCTCCTCTGTCTTGTGTAAAGCCGACGAAAATACTCTTCCGCCCGGGTTGAACACGGGCGGGTGTCGCGCGTCGGGCCGCCTCGACGAGGTCGGTGCAGATGTCCGGCCCGGGTGTAGATCTATCCAGCTTGCCAATGAACACGTGCATCTTGCCAATGGGAACCCAATATCCGTACTCGACTGAACCGGCTTTAGGTTCCCATCCTGAATTGTCGATGTAAAGTTTGTCGTGGCGACTCTTTTTCATCAAGCCGACGGTGTATCCTTCGATCCCTAAGAGAAAGCCCTTTGAGAACTCAACATCACTGCGCCCTAGCCCCACGGTGGGCGCCAACTGTCGTGGTTTTGTCACGGCAGATATCCGAAGACTTTGGTTCGAGGCCATTGCTAAGGCGGTGGACTCAAATGGGTTGGTTGGGACGAAAGACACGAATTTACCCAGGTTCGGGCCCTCGAGATGAGGTAAAAGCCTACGTCCTGCTTTGTGTATATTGATTGGAGTATCGATTACAA
Organism: Hordeum marinum; assembly: GCA_022496015.1. NCBI lineage: Eukaryota > Viridiplantae > Streptophyta > Magnoliopsida > Poales > Poaceae > Hordeum > Hordeum marinum. Next base: position 445,022,421 of record CM039678.1, on the reverse strand, counting down.
GGGAGCGTATTCGCTTGACCTAGCTCTCGATCGATTGGTTTCTGTCTAAGCCGTCCCCGGGTCTCGCCTTTATATAGGAGGTCAAGACCACGGGTTACACAAATCTCATACCGACTCTTACAACGTGTCTGACTCTGTCTCTAAGCCGCCTTGTCAACTCTCGCAAGCTATCTCCGGGTGGCTTATGCGCCCGGGTCTTGCGTCTTCTTCCTGACTCTGGGCCTCCGTCTTAGCCCATTTGGTGAACCGCCGTGCAGCCCAATCTTCCTCTTCCATCCCATATACTAACGAGCCGCCAGGTATGACCCGGCTCCTCCTGGGCGGGTCTTACCACGGGGTTATATCCCCAACAGCCGGGGAGGAGCAAGGTGTTTTGGTTTGGACCCTTTTCCTCCTCAACATCTCCCACTTTATCAGTGACATACATGCCCTCCTGCTTCCTCCTCAGGCTTTTTCTCTTCTTCCCACTACCATCAGCAAGTGGTGGTGATAGTTCGGGTGATTGAGGTGGGACCTGATGAGACAGTATGACACTAATAGCGAGGAGGATGAGAAAGAAAACCGGCATGGTTGTATATATAGGGTGGAAGGTTTGCAAAGAAATCCTGGCCCCCAAGAGCTCCAAAAAGATTGATCTAGATGTACTTTCTAGATTAGAATGTCATATTTTGTAGTATGGTGGGGGTGAAGAGTTATCACTTTGCTTGTTGCGTGTTTGCAAAAAGGATGGAGGATTTCACGCTACACGTTCTGTTTTGGAGCCACTTTTTTTAAGGAGTAAGGCGACATAAGGCGAGCACCCTCTGTGTTGACACTTAAGCGCCTAACGCGGGCATATATGGAAGGCGGTGCTAGGGTGGCTTATCGCATCTAAACCATGAAGCTTTATAAACAATGTGTGGAACTCATTTCCTTTCTATGAACCTCCCAATTCAATAAACCGTTAATGTCATAAATAGCACCATGGACTCCCACTTAATATTAAGAAGAGAAGCAAGCTGAATTAAAGACTCTAACAGAAAATGTGGCTGATAATCTCCCAGGTTGGAAAGCACCACTCATTAATCGTGTTGTCTTCATTACAACAAGAGTTATGTTGATCACTATCCCCATCTAATCTGCCCAAGTGGGTGATCAAGGTCTTTGAATGGGACATGCGAAGGTAAATAGCATGAACTGTTTGAGTGCAACGGCCACTTTAATATGGTCGTCTTGGGATATATAATCAGAAAACTCTTAGTTGTGCTTTGCAAATTCAATGGCTTTCATTACAGAAAATTGAGGCTTCACGCCTTGGACGGGTTTACCCATTGAGGTGCCACACAATGTCCAAGCCATGTATAGTGTTGTAGTTGAATCTCCTATTGAAAATGGTCAGTCTGTCTTGTTCTCGTCTAATAGATGGTTAAAGGGTAAGACCATCTTTGATTTGGCTAAAAATTATTCAAGTTAATCTCTAAACATTCTCACCCTCCAACTTTAGCTTAATATTAAACAACTCAGATAGACAGTAGATTCAAGGGAGCCCTCACAATACAAGTCCTTAGAGAATACCTTTACCTATGGGATTTGGTAGATGAGCTTAACTTGCAACATGATAATCCTGGTCAACATCGATGGAAGCTTACTTTATGTGTGACATCCATGCACTCCTACTTCCTCCTCGGGTTTTTTCTCTTCTTCCCACTACCACCAGCAAGTGTCGGCGATGGTTGGGGTGATTCAGGTGGGACCTAATGATACATATTAACACTAATAGCAAGGAACAAGGAATAAAATCCGAATGGTTGTAGATCTTTGGTGTAAGTTTTGCGATGAGACCCTCTCTCGCAAGAGCTCCAAAAAAACTAGATTTGGATTTACTTTCTAGAGAAGAATGTCTTATTTTCTACTTTTGTGGGGTTCAGGAGTTATCACTTTGCTTACTGCATGTTTGCAAAAAATAGGGGGGGGCACGCTACATGTTTTGTTTGGGAACCACCGTTTATAAGAAGTAAGGCGGCCTAAGGTGAGGACCACCCGCACTAATGCCTAATTACCTAAAGCGGGCATATGTGTAAGGCACTCCCAGGGCGCCTTACCGCCTAAGCATCTAAGTTAGGGTGCATTGTACATTATAAACAATGTTTGGAACTCCTTTCTTTTCCATGAACTTACCAAATAAATAAAAATGCTAATGTCATTGATAGCATTTCTCAATCGCACCACGAGTTGGCAGAAAAAATAGACATGCCATTCTCAATTAGCATGTCGTGTTCTCTTTAGTTACTTCATTTCTCCACGCTTGTTGACCCTCTTTGTATTTTAGGTCAAAGTTAAAATATTTAACAAATAAAACATAAACAATATATCACAAAAACATGTAGTGGGAATCCTTTTTTGAATATGAATCTAACGGTATAGTTTTTATAGCATATAAATCACGTTTTGTTGTACCCCAAGTTTAACAATATTTGCAGAATGTTAAGTTTTCTCATGCGGTTTTACAAAATGACAGTAAAATGGGAAAAAATGTCCGCGACATTTAAACAATTTCCATACCTTTAAGATTATGTTAATGCCATTTTTAGAAGAAAAGTCATAAAAATGTAAATATTTTCATGAATGTTGTAAAATGTTCAAACCATTCAACAAATGTTTAAAACATTTAAAATACATTTGAGTATGTGTTTATGATATTTTAAAGAAATTATCATGAAATGTAAAAAATCTTCATGGAATTTTTGGAAGTTGTTCTGTACCATTCAAAGATAAATGTTCATGACACTTCAATAATGTTTCACATGTCTGAAAATATGTTCATGACATTTTTAAATGTTCAGGCATTTTTATTAAAAAATCATGAAATGAAAAAAATTGTGCGCGTGTTAAGAAAAAAATATTACATACCCTAAGAAATGTGTATGACGTTCGAAAATGTTCAAATAGATGTTCTTCACATTTTTAAAAATGTTCAAGTTGTGTTTGAATAATGTTCACCGCATGTTTAAATGTTTAATGTGTGTTTGACAAATGTCCAACATGTGTTTGGAAAAAATGTTCAACATGAACTTAAAAACACGTTGCGGATCTGAACATATTTTGCATGTATTCAATAAAAAATTGACGTGTATTTGTAAAAACATCACCGTGTATTGCAGAAAGTAAAAATAAGAAGAAAATGTTAGAAAAGACAAGCAAAATTTTGAAAGGAAAATCTGAAAGTGAAAACCGATAAACTAATTACAAAGGGAAAAAACTCAATGAAAGTTTCCCAAAACTAATACTACCATACATATATGGAAATTTCTGAAACCCGTGCACACGGAACATCTATTGGCTTGGCCCGTTCAGGTAAACGTTGTAGGGGAGAGTTGCATTGGTCTCACACTAATTTCTAAACTTATGTTCAACTATGGTTTTTACGATGTCTTACTTGATATTTATGTTGGGGAGGTCCATATGAGTACTCCAAACAATCAATTCGAAAGCTATAGGCTTCCATTCTGTTGAATGGTTTGGAAAAGAAAGGTTAAATTGTCAAATTCTTGATACTAAAATGAAGGAAATGAATATATACTCAAAATTTAGTTAGATGGTCTTTGCTCAAAACAAATGTCTGTTGGATGGACTAGTACTTACACTATCGAAGATACTACAAAAGGCTATAACAAGCTATTTTCTTGTGAAATTAATGATCTTCAAAAGAAAATATTTTTACGACACGTTTTGGTCAATGAGGTGAGTATAATTTTCGAAGACTTGATGTGCTCTTTAATGACATGGTTGCACCTTTTCTAGCTTCTTACAATAAATATTTTCTCGGTGCACGATGTTACGGATATTGTACATAACCATCCTAAGTTATGAATATGTTGACCTGTTAGAAAATTTGGAGTGAAGCAAGAAGTATTATTGAAGAATTCTGATCAGGATATTCAAAGCATAACTAAAATTTCTAAACACGACCTAGTGGATATAAAGTAAAACGCATGTGATAAAATTTAGCAAGGTTGTTCAACACATCTATGTTGAAGTTGGTGTCATGAAAAGAGGACATCGGCCTAATTGATAACACACAACATAAAAAAAATTGCACGTCAGCAGGGAGGGGAGGCACCCCATTCAGATATATATAAAATTTTGAGTTTGTTAACAAGACACACAAGGGGTCACATGAAAATTGAGCAAATGTAAATATTTTTAGCTTTCCAGAGGCGTAGATCCAAATCTACTTCAAATATTTACAACTGTTTGCAATAAAGATGGAGGATTTCACGCTATACATTTCGTTTTGGAACATAAAGCAGCCTAAGGGGAGGACCATCTTTGCAGGAGATTAAATTCTTCCAAATATTATCAACTCGCTCGATCAGGTTGACCAGGTGGTTGTATGTGTGGAACCACCAAATTCAGTGGAGGACCAATTAGATAATGTTTGGACTGCCATTCATAACGCACACATGAGTTGTGTCCTTTGGTTGTAAAATATTCGCACAACGGCCTTCTCCCTCGTTAGCCGAACTATACAAGAGGACATGTAAGATTTAAAAATAAGTAGCCTCTGCTAGCTACTTTATAGGCTCAAAAGGCTCCACAAATATACATGGGCAACACATGTTAATAATGTTTAAAAAACTATCAATTAAAACATGTATCTAACATATAGTGCACGCAAGCAAAACATGTGGGACAAAATGATGTTATCTAAACTCAAGCAAGTTTAACTATCATAAGGGGGAATCACTTTCATAACACATTGTACTTTTGTGTAGGTGACCAAAACACAAAGTTGGATGAAAATAGTAAATTTCACGACCTCCCCTACAACTTTCGAATAAAAAACTCTTTTATGTATTAGCAGATAAGTGTAAAAATATAATTCCATATATACATAGTTCACTTCATATAATGTTTTTATAGCCTAGCCTGATATATTTTTATGTAGGTCAATGCTTATGTTTTTGCATGAGCATGGCCCACAGAAAGTTATCTTGTTCACTCACAAATGCGCACAGAAAATGTAATGGGATTGCCATGATGTTATCGTGTAAATGATTTAGAAACCATATACGATCTATCTAGATAATTATAATATACTAGTTCACTCATGTCGAGCTATTCAAATGTAAATACACATGGACAAGGAAAACATGTAGTTAAAAAGTGAGTTCTTATGACTTGCCACATTGACATCTTCAGTATCACATAAGACGAGTCCATTCTCATCTCTATCACTAAAAACATCGCGAAGAACTTCATGCAGTTCATCCTCTGTTGGCCTGCTGCGGGATTAGATGGAGACTCTTACTCTTTTAGCCATGGAGGTTTCCAAAGTAGATACTTATAGAGTTAACAAAGTAAGACAATATTAATTTAATGCAAGGAACATACACCAACTCTGTCGCCAGTAGAAAGTGTGACCAGTTGAATCGACAACTATGCCATGTCATCTATTTAGAATCATGTGACATGTTAAATGCACAAGAACAAACAAGCTCATTTCATTACCCCGTTTTTCTTGTTCGTTTCACTTCTTAATCTTTACAATCTTCATCAACGTTACAATTGTATTTGGATCCCTTGAATTCAGAGGCAATAATACTTGTTCTACTAGTTTTTGTTCTTGGATGATGGCCTTCATTTTCATTATTCATGACTTCCTTGTTGCCTCCCATGTTCTGGTACCCAAGTATGACATGATGACCTTCACCTACACTTTTATTGGCTAAGCCAACAGACCCGTGGTTTTAGGTTTCCCATCTTCCTGGCTAAATCTAATACATCATTTGTCAAGCATTAGAGGAGTTACAAGGTAGAAAAATGCACCACATGTAGATGAGGAGTTTGTATAAGACATATAGAATGATCAATAAGAATAAAAAATAGATTCATCAACTAAGAAAAAAAAACACAATAATGGTCCATTCACTCGGAATTTTGTGTTTCAGGAGCCTCGTGTAAAGAGAAGTTATCCCTACTTCATTTCGTATTTATATCTCTGCTTTTATGAGAATAGATCTATTCCCATTGTACAACAAACTATATTCTTTTTTTACTTTGATTCTATATTTTCCTTAGTTAATGGATGAGCATGCCCCCATTTAAAAATGTGTCACACGGACAAAATGTCATCACGATCTTTGTACACAAATTCATAACATAAGCCTACCTCGTCCGATAGGCATATATCAAAGATTTGAGAATTAATAGATCAGAATCAATGACTTGATGTGTCCACAAACATTTCTCTCTGGTAGACATATTCAACAACCAAACAACATATTTGTGACTTCTCATGGGTATATAGCAACAATTACTCCAACATACATTACACATAAAAAATTCCTAGTTATATCTATGTGTACATTGGAAGTTTAAACAGAAAACAATCATATCTCACATGGATGAACTTACTCGTCGGTTTTCATCGAGGCGGCGATTATCAGACTTGTATGTGTGCTTTGTTGTGTCACGGGTTAGAAGGCGGTTACGACGGTTGTGGTTGTGGTCATCATCATCTCCATTGGTGTGATTGTTGGCATTCACACCGGTGACCTCGTGACCATCGTTTGCTCCGTCTTTCACCTTGTCATTGTAGTCGGATAGGCTACCGAAGATCCTATACATCACCTGGTTCCGAAACGCCTCCAAACTCCTACCTTGGGCACCTTGTCCTCCAATACCCTCCGGCTTTTAGTGCTCCATATCTCTTGTTTCTTGTGTGTGAGGAATATAAAACCGTCATATTTGGTTGGGGCCTTGGGAAAGGGGGAGTTGCTAGATGCATATTAGTACCTTGACGAAAACTCGGATCGGATAGGGTGGTGATTTTAGACATAAATGTGAACACTGCACATCGCACGTTTATGTAGGTAGGTTGGGGTTGGTGGTTGCACATTATGACGTTGACCAGGCTAGCAAGGGTTGTGTAGTGTGTTAAAATATGTGACGCGTGCTCATATAAATTGTGGCATACAAACAACACATGGCAATATCACTTATTTGTTGTGTGCAGGGAACCAAAAACTATCGGTTTTAGTTGGGGCCTTGGGGAGGGGCAGTTGTTGAATGCATGTTTGCATCGTGATGCAAATTGGCTATGGTGGTGTTATTAGGCGTAAATATGATCACAGTGCCCCTCGTGTAGTGGTAGTCAACGTTGGTGGCTACACACCATGACGCTAACCAGACTGGCAAGGGTTGTGTGGAGTGAGAATAGATGGTGTGCCGCGTCCTCATGTGGTGGCGTGTGGCCATTTCGCAATTATGCATACATGCGACACATGGATTTTGGTGCTTCCTATTACTTATTGCTTGTGTGTGAGGAAAAGAAAACCGTCTTATTTTGGTTAGGGCATAGGGGAGGGGGAGTTGCTGGATGCATATTAGCATTGTGATGTAAACTGGCTATTAGGCGTAAATGTGAATATAGTGTGGTGCACGCCCATATAGTGTTAGGACGGCTCTGGTGGTTGCACACCATGACACCGACCAGGCTGGCAAGGGCTGTGTGGAGTGTGAATAGATGGTTTGGCGTGTGCTCATGTGGTGGGATGTGCCATGTTGGCAACTATGACATCCCTGAGTGGCACCACCAGTAGATGGAAAAAACAGATGTGGCGGTCTTAGTTAGCATGTCCTAATATTTTTAGTTACTTTTTTGTTCGGGTTTATTGCTCCCTCGTATTTTGAGTCAAACTTATAAATTTAACTAATAAAACATAAGCTATATATCACAAAAACATATTGTGGGAATCCTGTTTTGAATATGAATCTAACAGTATACTTTACATAGCACATAAATCATATTTTGTTGTACCACGTTAAAAGATATGTGTGGAATGTTAAATATCACATGATTTTATAAAATGATAGTAAAATTCAAAAAAAATGTTCCTGGTGTTCTAAAAATAATCTTATGTTTCAAAATGTGTTTATGAAAATGTAAATATGTTTTCACGTGGTTTCTAAAAAATGTTCAAACCAGTTAAAGGGATGTTCAAAACGTTTTAAGAATGTTCACACATTTAAAAATATGTTTATGAAATTTTAAAGAAATGTTCATGAAATGCAAAAAAATGTCCGTAAATGTTTAAAAATTGTGTAGTGCAATTCGATAAAAAAATGTTCATGACACCTTAATAACGCTTCACATGCTTTAAAATATGTTCATGATATTTTTTCAAAATGTTCGTGGGATGTAAAAAACTCTTCGTGTGTTTTCAAAGAGCTTCTGTACCAATGAAAATATGTTTATGACATTTGAAAATGTTTCAAACGTTCAAATATGTGTTCAATACATTTCCTAAAAATATTCAATGTGTGTTTAAATCATGTTCGTTGTATCTTCATACAAAAAATATCTTGCATTTGACAAATGTCTAACATGTGTTCAGAAAAGAATTCAGCGTGAAATTGATAAAAAAAATGTTGTGGATCTAAAAAAATTTAACATTTATTCAAAAAAATTGGCATGTATTAGTAAAAATGTCAGAGTGTGTTGTAGAAAGGAAAAATAAGAAGAAAAGGTTGGAAAATGAACTAAATAATAAAGGGGAAATCTGAAAATGCAAACCGATAAAGTTGGTTAAACAATAAAGGAAAAAAAATCGATGAAACTTACCCAAAACTAATACCCAGTGTACATATATGGAAACTTGTAAAAACCATTCACACACAACATGTGTTGAGCCAGCCAGTTCGGGCAAACATTGTAGGGGAGAGTTGTATTGGTCTCACAATAAGTCTAGACTTTGTTCGATATGGTAGGTTATTACGATGTCTTACTTGAAATTTATGTTGGGGAGGTCTAGATGAGTACTCCAAACTATCAATTCAAAAGCTATAGACTTTCATTTTGAACAACTACATGGAAATAAAGGTTAAATATGTCAATTCTTGGTACTAAAATGAAGAAATGGATATATACTCGAAATTTAATTAGTTGGTCTTTGCTCGAAACAAATGTTCGTTGGATGGACTGGTGCTGAAACTATCAAATAAACTACAAAAGGGCTATAGACAAGCTAATTTCTTGTGAAATTAATGGTGTTCAAAGAAAATCAAATATTTTTACGGCACTTGTGGAGACATTGAGGCGAGTATAATTTTGGAAGACTTGTTGTGCTCTTTGATGACATGTTTCCACCTATTCTTCTTAGAAGATATTACACATATTTTACATAACCATCCCAAATTAGGAATATGTTGAGCTCTCAGAAATTTTGGTGTGAAGCAAGAAGTTTTATTCTAGCCTTCTCATAAGGATATTCAAACCCTAGTTAAATTTAATGACGACTTAGTGAATATAAAGAAAGAAACATGTGATAAAATGTTACAATATAAATTACTCATGATAATTTATGAATGCAACTAACTTGTGGAAGTAACTTTTGTTTTGTTTGTTATGTACTTCTAACTATATTAGGTGCCATAGATGGATGTTTGTATCGATTGGGGCCGAGGCTAGGGGTCCTTCTCCTTTTCCAAAAAAATGAATTCAGCTAGGCACAATCAATTAATGATATTAAATTCTATTGTATGGATACACTCTAAAATATGTAGGCTCTTTCCTAGTTTTGTAGTCTTTGAAAAAACATGAATACACTACTGTTCCGCCCTTGATATCCCGTGTGTGCCTTTGATTTGAGGTCATGAAACTAGCTAGGTTGTTCCACCCATCTATGTTGCGGTAGGTGTTATGAAAAGACGACAACAACCTAACCGAAAACATACAAGATAAAATTTGCATATCAGCATGGTGGGGAGGCACCCCACCTGGATATATTTCAAATTTTGAGTTTGTTACAAAGACACACAAGGGGTCACAGAAAATGTAAATTTAAATATTTTTAGCATTTACTCAAATCACACCAACCTCCACAATCAAATTAATTGAAGATGCACAACAGAACTTAATAATATTGGAATCAACCTAGTGAAACAAAACTCAATGCCACCAAACACCTCTAACAACAGACAATGTTGCTCGATGATCCTTCGTTTTGTTAGCCCACTCAGTCGTGGGAGGAGCAAGGTGTTCTGTTTCAGACCCCTTTCCTCCTCATCAGGCCCCACTTTATATGTGACATCCATGCCCTCATGCTTCCTCCTCGGGTTTTTTTTCTGTTCATCCCACTACCACCAGCAAGTGGTGGCAATGGTTAGGTTGATCGAGGTATAACTTTACAAGACATGATGACTCTTATAGCAACGAGGCCCGGAAAGGAAACACGCATGGTTGTAGATCTGTGTTGGAAGGTTTGCGACTAAACCCTCGCTCGCAAGAGCTCCAAAAAGCTTGATCTAGATTTAATTTTTGGATAAGAATTTCTTATTATGTACTTTAGTGGCGGTCGGAGGTTATCACTTTGCTTGCAGCATGCTTGCAAAAAAGATGGAGGATTTCATGCTACATGTTTTGTTTTGGAACCATTGTTTATAAGCGGTAAGGCGAGCACCATCCGCACTAATGTCTAAGAACCTAAGTGGGCATATTTGTAAGACGTTGCCAGGGCGCCTTATCGCTAAGTGATGCCTTACCATCTAAGGTAGTACGCTTTATATACAATGTTTTGAACTCCTTGCCTTTTCAGAACTTCCGAGTTCACTGAAACTGTCCATGTCATCGATAGCATTCATGAATCGTACCAAGAGATGACAAAAAGAACAGACGTCTTATTTCAATTAACATGTAATAATCTTTATAGTTACTTTCTTCGTCCGGTTTTATTGCCCACCTCATATTTTGGTTTAAACTTATAAATTTAACTAATAAAACATAAACTATATATCACAAAAACATATGATGGGAATCCTCTTTTCAATAGAATCTAACAATATATTTTTCATAACATCTCAATCATATTTTGTTGTACCACACGTTAAAATATATTTCTAGATTCATGCGGTTTTATAAAATGATAGTAAATTTCCAAAAGAAATGTCCGTGACATTTAAACAATGTCCATATATTTAAAAATATGTTCATGACATTTTTAGAAAAAACAATCATGAAAATGTAAATATTTTTGATGTAATTTGTAAAAAAAACATTCAAACAAATGTTCATACCATTTAAAAATATGTTTGTTTTCACACATTTAAAAATACGTTTGTGACATTTTAAATAAAATGTTCATGAAATGTAAAAACATGTTTGCGGAGTTTTTGAAAGTTGTTTCATACCATTCAAAGAAATTTGTTCATGGCACTTCAATAATGTTTCACATCTTTAAAAATATGTTCATGATGTTCTAGAAAAAGGTTCAGTTTGTGTTTAAAATGCGTTCACCGTTTTTTTTCAAAAATGTTCATCATGCATTTGATAAATGTTGAACATGTGCTCAGAAAAATGGTCAACACGAACGTAAGAAATGTTCGACGTGTATCTAAAAAAATGTTTTACTTGTATTGAAAAATAGATGTATACTTGTAAAAACTCCGATGTGTTTTTAGGAACAGATTAAAGGAGGAAAAAGAAAAAAAGAAAAAAGAAGAACAACAGAAGGGAAAATTGAAAAATAAATCGATAAACCGTTAAAAAACACAGAAAAAAGAAAGGAAAAATACCGAATGGTACCTTCCAAAAGAAATCCCCGTTGTACATAGATAGAAGCTTCTGAAAACCGTTTGCACACGCCTCATGTTGGGTTGGCCCACTCGGGCGAACGATGTAGACCAGAGTTGCATCGTTCTCGCAATAAGCTCTCTAGACTTCTATTCCACTATGGTAGGTTATTTTTAATTCTTACATGGTATTTATGTTGGGAATGTCCACATAAGTATTCAAAACTATCAATCCAAAAGCTCTAGACTTCTTTCTAAACAGTGATATGGAAGAGAAATATTTAATATGTCAATTCTTGATACCAGAAAGAAGAAAATGAATATATACTGAAACATTTATTAGTTGGTCTTTGCTCTACACAAAAGTCCGTTCGCTGGAGTGGTATTGAAACTCTCAAAGAAACCATCGAAGGGCAATAGGCAAGATATTTTCTTGTGAAACTACCGGTACTCAAAGAAAATCAAAGATTTGTATGCCATGTTATGGAGACACTAAGGTGAGTACAAGTTGTGAAGACTACTATTGTGCTCTTCGATGAAATTATTGAACCGTTCTTGTCTCACTAATATAAATCTTTTCTTCTTGAAAGATGTTGAAGATATTTACATGACCATCCCAAATTTTAGAATATGTTGACCTCTTAAAATAATTGGCGTAAAGCAAGACGCTATATCCTAGCCTTCTGATAAGGATATTCAAAACATAACTAAATTTAACAAGAGCTTAGTGGAGACAAAGGAACCACAAGTGATAAACTTTCACAATAAACATTAGCCATGGGGATTCCTGAATGCAACCAACTCGTGTAATTAACTGATATTTATTTGTTTTTGTACTTCTAACTAAGTTAGATTTCAAATGAGATAGTTGCGATGCATAGATCGGGGCAGAGGCCAGGGGCCTTCCTTTTTCCAAAAAAAAACTTTTTTGAAATGAAATTTCACATGAAAATACTCCATTCAGCTATGTGCGGTTAATACATGAGATGTAATGAGATTGTTGTATGGGATTCTAGAAAATATCTAGGCCGCTTCACAATTTTGAAGTCTTCAAAACAACATGATTACACTTTTGGTCCCATAATTAAATGAAAATTGTATACCTTCTAATGCAGTTGGGTAATAGCCGGAATATTCATTTCTGAGCCCAAACTCAGACTGACTCGTTATCCACACTACCTATTCTCGTCATGATCTCTACTCCATCTCATATTCATCGGGTGCATCTCCTTTGTATAAAAGAAAGGATACATAATTTTTTGGGCCGAATTGGTCTGAGTTCCCAGCGCACTCCTTTCCTCCACCAACTCCCTTTCTTCTCCAGCTCGGCCAGACCCTAAGTTCATAAAACTTAACTAGCGAGTAGTGTGCAGCACGCCCATGTCATTAGTTCATTTGTGAATTCCCTTTTAAAATGTTGAAAATATGTTGCCTATTGTATGTCTTTGTGCGGTTTAAGAGTTGTCCTTTTTGTATTTTCTAGTATCTGCTACGTTTTAGGTGTGTTTGTCTTTTTGTAGTGGAGCAGAAAATAGTAGTGTTGCTTCTGTATTGGAGTGGAAAACAGTAGCACGTTGATTAGTTATTTATAGAATTTATATATAGCGCAAAATGGATGCAGAAACATCAAGGTGGCATGAATACATCTAACAACGCCGGGGAGACCAAGGCTGGACTACTAAGATGATAACATCACAAATATATTCACAGGTGTGGTTCTGAATCACTTCAAAACGGTTACAAGTAGAATGTCTAGCAGAATATAAGTTTCTTTTACAATATGTTACTGTACAATATAGAGCAGAACATAGGTGGAACCTTTAGTAATGAAACACACACTACAGTGACCGAACGCAACTGTCCTGTTTAACCTCACTTTTTTCTAGAGAAATAGAAGTAAAACAGATTAGGTCATCGACATCAAGATTTCATGATCCATTGCAATGGCAACATATCGGATTGTTCCATTTGAGGATCCATCTCTCTACACAAAAAATATATCTACCTCTCAATCTGTGTCTCTCTGTTCAAGGGTTACTACACGATACATTTAACCAAGGCCTTATTAGACAAGGAAAAATCACATGAATCAACTAACATGGCTGACATAGAGAAAAGAAAGAAGCATATGTCCTCCCGGGAGCTGTGTTTTGGCTCCTGCGCTCAGATAAGCCGAGTTGTGAACAGAAATTTGTTAGAAATAACTAAAAAAATCCGATATCTTTTGTGATGAAAGATGCTTGAGTGTGTGATGTCCGTGCCAAATTTGGTGAAGTTTGGAAATATAGGAGCTCTCAGGAAAAAGTTGGTCATGTGAGAAAGTTTGAAATTTCACACTATTTGGAGGTCATTTTCTCTTCTTCATTTTTTTGCCACGGGCTCCTTGAGTGTTCAACGTTCACCAAATTTGGCATGGACATCACGCACTCAATCATCATGCACTAAAAAAATTCGGATTTTTTCAATTTTTTAGTTACTTTTAACGATTTTACTATTCACCAGGATTATATGAGCCCGGGGTCAGAGATGAGTTATCAATGTCATCCTTTGCTTTACTGAACACTAATGTGTCTCAAACAAATCTATATTGTTTTATTTCATACCACTTTTGTATACTTTTTATGCAAATTTATATTTTTTCGACTAACCTATTAATTCAGTGCCCTGTGCGAGTTGTTGTTCTTTGCATGTTTTTGAGTTTATAGAAAATCAATATCTACGTAGGATTTAATATGATTTTTTGATGCACGAAGGTTCTAGAAAGCACCGTAGGGACACGAGAGGGGCCATAGGGCCTCCACACGGCCTGGTGACGTGGTCAGGGCCTTGGCCATGCCCCATGGTAGTGTGGGCCCCACCTTCATCGCCTTACGTCCATTCTTCTCCCTAAATTTCATATTTCGTGAAACACCTCTCAAGATTTTTCTTTGAAATTTTTCACCGCCGCAAGTTTCTGTTCCGAGGAGATATAATCAAGAGGTTTGTTCCGGCAATCTACGGGAGGGGGAATCAACCACACGAGGCTTCTTCATCAACCTTATTGCCTCCATGACCATGTGTGAGTAGTTACCTTATTTCTCTATGTTGCTTGTTCATTCTTGGTCGGTCTAGATCGGTAATTAGTAATGAGAGAGTTGGGCATTGGTTGGGTTCAATCTTGCAAATAAACTACCGCTCCGACAAAAAGTGAAAAATGCTTGTATTAAATTGTTTTCACTAAGGGTAAAGGTTTATTGGGGATCCATTTGAATACCGTGTATAGTATGTCATATTGCTTAAAGCAGTTATCCGTGCTTACACTTAAAGCCCAGTTGGTGCACAGGGATCACAATGTATGAATGGTCTATTTAGATATAAGATGCGGATAATATCGCGATCCTAATAATATTTAGACATACTGCCTATGTAGAATCAACACATCCATATGTTTGGCATGAGCATGAAATATTTAGTTGTGCACTTACCACACTTTTATGTATGGAGACATGCATGGAGAACCTATGAACCCGCTCCTTTGTTTAGCATAAGAATCATCTTCCAACAACTTTTACATGCACTTCCATTTTCAGTTTTATTTTATTCCAAAAATACAAAAATATTATCTACCACATTATCTTTTAACTGGCTTGTGCAGTTGTACCCATACGATGTTCATGATATACATATGCTTGTATGTGAGTCTACCAATGCAATGTATGTGTATGCCACTAAATGCAATGTAAAACATTTTGTTTATGCACATATGAAATGGAATATTCAAAAAAGAAATATGTGATGTTGTGATTTGTACTCCCTCCGGTCCTTTTTAGTCTGCATATAAGTTTTGTCCAAAGTCAAAGTATCTCTATTTTGACCAAACTTACATAAAAAAATATCAACATTTACAATGTCAAATCAATATCATTAGATTCTTTATGAAATGTAGTTTCATAGTACATATATTTGATTTTGTAGATGTTGGTATTTTTTTCATATAAATTTGGTCAAACTTTGTAAGTTTGACTTGGTTTAAATCTAATACACGAAGTAAAAAAGGACCCGAGGGAGTATTTATGTGTAGCTGGAGCTGCATTGCTAGCAGTGGGGCCCAAAGTTGCCAACCAAATTTTGACATCAGTGACCAGTCTCTACTCAGAGGTTAGTCGGTAATATACCTCTGCTTGCTGCCCTCCGGATAGTTAGAACTGACCGGCTAACACATTTGTGGTCGTTATCATGGCGGGACAGATGGCCCATCTGTGATGGCAAAGTCATCATTAACCTGAAATTAGTGACATGCCTATGGCGCGTCAGTGATGATACAATTTGGACGTCATGCTATTCGGTTTTGTAGTAGTGTGAACCCTGACTAGATACATGATTCTCTCTATATGTTGTGTTATTTATTCTTCATGGTGTTGTGAAGTCGATCTCACAACGTTTTCCTATATAGCTTGAAGGATTTTACCATCTGAGTGATGAGGGGATGCAGAGGTATTGTGGCGACTGACGCTACCACCCTCCTTCATGGAACTTAGATACAGAAATAATGGAGATCGCCTTAAGCCATATCCACAAGGAGACCCTTAATTAATCACTGTTGGCTTCATCCGACAAGGGAGGAATAGAGGTGGTGTGCGTGACACGGAGATGTGGTAGTGCGCATATATTTATACTTGGCTCCGCCCACACGTAAAAACATATAAAATGGAGTAGTTATATGAACTCAAAATTTTGTATTTGCATAATTAAGTAACATACATCCTATTGGTGAATCTGGGCTCCTTGAGAATGCCTTAGCCGTACTGCATATTTTCATCTTTTTAATCACTCTCTTGTTCTTTACTTTTATTCCTACGCACATTTTTTCTCGCCACAAGACTTGAAATATTTCCACAATTCGTATCGTTTTTGCTTTGAATCGCAGTTAACTTGTAGGCACGTTTCGATCGACCTTCATAAGAGGCAAAGCCCATTTTCTAAGCTTTTCTATGGGATCAATACCCTTACTTCAAAAAGTCTATAACTCAACCATCTACAATTGCAGGACATCAACACCATGCAATCAGTCACTAGTAATAGATTACTAGTGGCGGGCGTGACTCCTTGAGAATACCTTATGCCTTAGCCATAATGCATATTTTCATCTTTTTATTACTCTCTTGTTCTTTACTTCTATTCTTGCATACTTTTTTCTCGCCACAACACTTGAAATACCACCTTCATACCGCTTTTGCTTTGAATCGCGGTTAACTTGTAGGCACATTTCGATAGACCTCCATAAGAGGCAAAGACCAGTTTCTAAGCTTTTCCGTGGGATCAATACCCTTACATCAAAAAGTCGACAATTCAACCATCCGTAATAGAAGGACATCAACACCCATGCAATCAGTCACCAGTAATACATTACTAGTGGCGGCATAGTTTAAAAAACCGGACCGGCAATCGAAGCGGTTAGGCTCCCGGTTCAGGTTTTCACCGGTCCGACCGCCGGTTCGTTCGGTTCGATGTTGGTTTGATAGGTACAATTTTCCAACGAAATAAAGGTCAAGTAGTGAATTTGTTTCATTTTCACAACAAATAATCATAGGCCAGTTGATTGTTAGGCCAGGTATAGTAGTTTTGACACGTAGCTAGTGAATTTGTTTCATTTTCACAACAAATAAAGGTCAAGTAGTGAATTTGTTTCATTTTCACAACAAATAATCCCTTTAGTTGCAAATATATTTTCGTATAGCTGATAATTTTCTGGTTTAACCGGTCCGATTTTATCATCCGGTTTTCACAAAAAAACGGACGGTTCGATCGATTTTCACCGGTCTGATTACAGAATTGTCTTTTAAACTTAAAAGACCGGCTAGCCCACCTGTTTCGGTTTTTCCGGTCCGACCGGCGGTCCGGTACGGGTTTTTTAACTATGAGTGACGGACGTGAAAGTGAGTCTTTCACTGATAATGTCTTAGCATTGGTGCGTGCGTGTTCGGAGCCTCCACTAGTATAAAAGAACACTGGTGGACAACGCTTTTCTTTGCCCATCACTACTAACGTTTTCATGATTTAAAAAAATATAAGCGACGGTCTAGGACGCACATGTTGCGTCGTCATGGATCCATGTTTCGCTCCCATGGTGGCGACTAGAGGAGGCGTCGAAGCGGTCGGCCACGCATGCCCAACCCTCCGTGGCGAGCACCCGATCAACAACGACGGACGACCACCTTGTCGTCGGGTCCGTGATGGACGAGCTCTGAGGCGCTGGAGCGGAGGCCACATGTGCGGCCCTGATTTGGCGACCAGATGAGGCGACGAAGCAGCCATATGCATCAGTCAGTGGCGTGCAGGAGGCTCCAGGCAAGCACTCGGTCAACAACGTTGTGGGAAAGTACCTTGTCGTCGAGTCCACGTCATTAACGAGCACCTTGCCACCGATTCCATGTTGTACGAGCTCTATACCATCGCAGCTCGAGGCGCTGAAAGGGAGTTTGAGAGAGAAAGGGGGTACAAGAGAGGGGGGTTAGGTATGCAAATGGACGGGAGAAAGAGAAAAACAGTGTGAGGGTGATGATCCATGGGAGGGTCAGATCGACCAATCAGAACGCATCATTTCAACAACACGGGATTGCCCAAGTATCAATGATTCAATGGCGAGGGCTAGAGTGTGCCCACCGTTGGCAATATAATTAGGGCGTGTTTGGTTGATTTCTCGTTGCAACCTTGCGTGTGGAACCTGGCTCAACCGAGGCTGGTTGAGGAAATATGGATGAAAAACCAACATCTGCACCTAGTTTGGTTGTCGGCATACCCTTAAGCCTGCATGGGGTGTAACGAAAGGTAGCATGTTTGGTTGCCCACTTGTGTAGGCGCAAACACAAGGCATGGTATTTGGTTTCATGTAATGCATGTTGTCTGGTAACCTTTTCGGCGAGGTGATGAGGTTGCCACAACAGCGTGAAGAATAACCCATAGAGACACAACAGAGGATAGTTCTAAACCATAGCAAGCAGTTCTAAATATCGTGCCACACTTAAAAAAACATTTTTCAAGCAAAGCAGTATGATATGATACAAAACGAGGTGGAGCATAGGCAGGGATGTCCTAGACGTTTGTGGCGAAGGCGTCGTCGTGCCTCCCGCACTTGGTCACCACTTCAATGTCGTCGTCGTTGAAGACGATGACCTTGATCGTGTCGGGAGTCAACAACTTGGAGGTCACCATGTACCCGATCTTGATTTGATGGACGGCGGCGAGGTTGGCCCAACCCTGATCGAGGGTGACCATGTCGTTCATTAGTCAGACAATGACCCTTCATGAGCTGTCGGTGTTCGTCTTGAGCTTGAACTCTGTCGGCACGACCGGGAAGTGCTTTGTGAAGTCTTGGGGCATTGGTATGGCCTCGAGCTTTAGGGTTGTGATCACCTTGCAGAAGTTAGTTGGCCCACCTTCCTCGTGGTAGTGGTCGTAGTTCTAGAGCTTGACGCTAGAGTGCTCCTCCGGCACGTCATCGTCCTTGAGCGGCACCTGGACGGGCGTCACCTCTGAGGGTGGCACCACGTCCTTTCCCTTGTCCTGCTCCATTGGCGTACCACCTCATTGCCCTTGTTCTCCGTGTTTATATGGGTTATGAAGAGCAAAAGTTCAAAGGTTCATCACCATTAAAACTTATTGTCTAGAGCCCCCTTATTTACCCAGTCGGACGGTCACTACTAACCTGCCACCTCACTCAGTTAACCCTCTTTGTCTCTTACTCTTCCTCCTATCCATCTCCATGAACCCCAACCTCTTACTTTGGGGCATTGGATGGAGGGATTTCTTTCTCGGGTGCTTTCTTAATGACCGCACCAAGTTCGAGAACAACATGGAAGTGTGCTCGAACTTCAGCAACATGCAAGACAAGCACAAGGAGGCAGTGGCCAAGACACGTTGAAAGGAATGTGGTTAATTGACCACATCATTTTTTGGCAAGTCCTTTGTACATAAGTAGAAAACATGTATATATTTTTATAAATTTAGTGAAAATACATGTATTTGACATCACAAATTTGAAATGACATCACAAACTTCTGATCCTGGCACCGCCTCTGCAAGGAGGCACACGTTGTGGTGAAGAAGGTGACGGCAAAGGAGTTGAAGACGTTGATTTCTAGCCCAGCAAAGGGCGCTATGTCAGTCGACATCCTTCGTTGGGCCATGAATCAGGCTGACTCCATCGACGCTGGACGGTAGGCAAAGTGGGCCAAGTACAGAGAGTACAGGCGTCCTCATGACCAGCGTGCCACCACATACTTGACGACAAGGATTGTGGTGGCGCTGGACGAGGAAGAGAAGCAGTGGCAATGGAGGTGGAAAAAGAAGCGGTGGCGATGGAGGTGGAAGAAGAAGCGGGGGCGATGGTTGTACGGGCGCCGAAGCCAGGACACCGAAGTATGCTGATCGATCTGGACTCCGATGAGGAAGAAGAGACGGTGGTCCAGCAGAAGGACAAGAAGAAGGCCAAGGGCACCCACCGCTCCAACCGCCTCCAAGGTCGCAAAGCTAAGATTTGAGAGTACTATGTAAGACTAACCCCCCAATCCCCAATTCCCCATTCCCCTTGTACTCAATCTGGATCGGAACCCACAAATCCATTGCTACTATGAACTCTACTAGAAACTCATGATGATGTTATGATCACTCATATGGCTATTAACCACCGATTTCCCATTCCCCTAACGTGGGTCGAATCCAAACGTTGATTGGATGCGTAATAATAAGTGAAGAAGTGAAAACAGTTCTTACCGCTGTTGCCGAAGTGTTACGGGTGATGCTGCGGATGTCGGTGGAGGAAGCATGTCGTCACCTTGTTGTTCTCCGATCCGTTGAACGTTGTTGCCGCCGCCAGTGAGAGTGAGAGAGTGAAGAGAGAGGTGTTGGGAGACGTAGTAGTAAATCAAAATTTTCCTACGTGTCACCAAGATCTATCTATGGAGAAACCAGCAAATGAGCGGGGAGAGATTGGATCTTCATACCTTTGAAGATCGCTAAGCGGAAGCGTTGCTAGAACGCGGTTGATGGAGTCGTACTCGTAGCGATTCAGATCGCGGTAGATCCGATCAAGTGCCAAACGGACGGCACCTCCGCGTTCAACACACGTGCAGCCCGGTGACGTCTCCTACGCCTTGATCCAGAAAGGAGGGAGGTGAGGTTGAGGGAAGCTCTGGCAACACGACGGCGTGGTGGCGGTGGAGCTGCGTGGTACTCCGGCAGAGCTTCGCTAAGCACTACGGAGAACGAGGAGAGGGAGGAGTAGGGCTGCACCAGGGAGGAGATGAACTCGTGTGTTGTGCAGCCCCAAATACCTCCACTATATATAGGAGGAGGGGAGGAGAGGTGTTGCGCCCTAGGGTTCCACCCTAGGGGTGGCGGCAGCCTCCAGGAGCCCATCTGGCCGGCGGCCAGGGCAGGGAGAGGTGGAGGCGCCCTAGGGTGGGCCTTAAGGCCCATCTAAGCCTAGGGTTTGCCCCCTCCACCCTTGCTGCGCCTTGGGCTGGGGTGGGAGGCGCACCAGCCCACCTAGGGGCTGGCTCCCTCCCACTCTTGGCCCATGGAACCTTCCGGGGCAGGTGGGCCCACTTGGTGGACCCCCGGAACCCTTCTGGTGGTCCCGGTACACTACCGGAGACACCCGGAACACTTCCGGTAACCAAAACCTCACTTCCTATATATCAATCTTCGTCTCCGAACCATTCCGGGACTCCTCGTGACGTCCGGGATCTCATACGGGACTCCGAACAACCTTCGGTAACCACGTACACTATTTCCCTATAACCCTAGCGTCATCAAACCTTAAGTGTGTAGACCCTACGGGTTCGGGAGACACGTAGACATGACCGAGACACCTCTCCGGTCAATAACCAACAGCGGGATCTGGATACCCATGTTGTCTCCCAAGTACTCCACGATGATCTCATCGGATGAACCACGATGTCAAGGATTCAATCAATCCCGTATACAATTCCCTTTGTCTATCGGTATGGTACTTGCCCGAGATTCGATCGTTGGTATCCCCATACCTTGTTCAATCTCGTTACCGGCAAGTCTCTTTACTCGTTCCATAATACATCATCCCGTGACTAACTCCTTAGTCACATTGAGCTCATAATGATGATGTCTTATCGAGAGGGCCCAGAGATACCTCTCCGTCACACGGAGTGACAAATCCCAGTCTCGATTCGTGTCAACCCAACAGACACTTTCGGAGATACCCGTAGCGTACCTTTATAGCCACCCAGTTACGTTGTGACGTTTGGCACACCCAAAGCATTCTTACGGTATCCGGGAGTTACACAATCTCATGGTCTAAGGAAACGACACTTGACATTGAAAAGCTTTAGCAAATGAACTACACGATCTTGTGCTATGCTTAGGATTGGGTCTTGTCCATCACATCATTCTCCTAATGATGTGATCCCGTTATCAACGACATCCAATGTCCATGGTCATGAAACCGTGACCATCTATTGATCAACGAGCTAGCCAACTAGAGGCTCACTAGGGACACGTTGTGGTCTATGTATTCACACATGTATTACGGTTTCCGGTTAACACAATTATAGCATGAATAACAGACAATTATCATGAACTAGGAAATACAATAATAACCATTTTATTATTGCCTCTAGGGCATATTTCCAACAGTCTCCCACTTGCACTAGAGTCAATAATCTAGTTACATTGTGATGGATCGAACACCCATAGCATTCTGGTGTTGATCATGTTTTGCTCGTGAGAGAGGTTTAGTCAACGGATCTGCGACATTCAGATCCATATGCACTTTACAAATATCTATGTCTCCCTCCTGAATGTAATCACGGATGGAGTTGAAGCGGCGCTTGATGTGTCTTGTCTTCTTGTGAAACCTGGGCTCCTTCGCAAGGGCAATAGCTCCAGTGTTGTCACAGAGTAGAGTCATCGGGCCCGACGCATTCAGAATCACTCCTAGGTCGGTGATGAACTCCTTCATCCAGACTCCCTCCTTTGTTGCTTCCGAAGCAGCTATGTAGTCCGCTTCACATGTAGATGCTGCCACGACGCTTTGCTTGCTACTGCTCCACCTCACTGCCCCTCCATTCAAAATATACATGTATCCGGTTTGCGACTTGGAGTCGTCCGGATCTGTGTCGAAGCTAGCATCGACGTAACCCTTTACGACGAGCTCTTCGGCACCTCCATAAACGAGAAACATGTCCTTTGTCCTTTTCAGGTACTTCAGGATATTC
This sequence comes from Hordeum marinum, assembly GCA_022496015.1. NCBI lineage: Eukaryota > Viridiplantae > Streptophyta > Magnoliopsida > Poales > Poaceae > Hordeum > Hordeum marinum. The sequence goes on along the minus strand of CM039678.1, from coordinate 444,999,640 downwards.
TTGACCGCTGTCCAGTGTTCCGCTCCGGGATCACTTTGGTACCTCCCTACCAAACTTATGGCAAGGTTCACATCAGGCCTGGTACACAGCATGGCATACATGATAGAGCCTATGGCTGAAGCATAGGGGATGACTCTCATCTCTTCTCTATCCTTTGCCGTGGTCGGGCATTGAGTCGTACTCAATCTCACACCTTGCAACACAGGCAACAACCCCTTCTTGGACTGATCCATATTGAACTTCTTCAATATCTTTTCAAGGTATGTACTTTGTGAAAGACCAATGAGGCGTTTCGATCTATCTCTATAGATCTTAATACCTAATATGTAAGCAGCTTCTCCAAGGTCCTTCATTGAAAAACACTTATTCAAGTAGGCCTTTATACTTTCCAAGAGTTCTATATTATTTCCCATTATCAGCATGTCATCCACATACTGTATAAGAAATGCTATAGAGCTCCCACTCACTTTCTTGTAAATATAGGGTTCTCCATAAACCTGTACAAACCCAAACGCTTTAATCACCTCATTAAAGCGAATGTTCCAACTCCGAGATGCTTGCACCAGCCCATAGATGGAGCGCTGGAGCTTGCATACCTTGTTAGCATCTTTAGGATCGACAAAACCTTCCGGCTGCATCATATACAGTTCTTCCTTGAGGAACCATTAAGAAATGCCGTTTTGACGTCCATTTTTCAGATCTCATAATCATAAAATGCGGCAACTGCTAACATGATTCGGACTGACTTTAGCATCGCTACGGGTGAGAAAGTCTCATCATAGTCAACTCCTTGAACTTGTCGATAACCCTTAGCGACAAGCCGAGCCTTATAGGCAGTCACATTTCCGTCCGCGTCAGTCTTCTTCTTAAAGATCCATTTGTTTTCAATGGCTCGCTTATCATCAGGCAAGTCCACCAAAGTCCATACTTTGTTCTCATACATGGATCCTATCTCGGATTTCATGGCCTCAAGCCATTTGTCGGAATCCGGACCCGCCATCGCTTCTTCATAGTTCGAAGGTTCACCGTTGTCCAACAACATGATCTCTAGGATAGGATTGCCATACCACTCTGGTGCGGAACGTGTCCTAGTGGACCTTCGAATAGCGACTTGATCTGAAGCTTCATGATCATCATCATTAACTTCCTCTCTAGCTGGTGTAGGCTCCACAGAAACAACTTCCTGTGCTGCGCTACTCTCCGGTTCGAGTGGAGGTACAATTACCTCATCAAGTTCTATTTTCCTCCCACTTACTTATTTTGAGAGAAACTCTTTCTCGAGAAAGGATCCATTCTTGGCAACAAAGACTTTACCCTCGGATCGTAGGTAGAAGGTATACCCAATAGTCTCTTTGGGATATCCTATGAAGACGCACTTTTCCGCTTTGGGTTCGAGCTTCTCAGGTTGAAGTTTCTTCACATAAGCATCGCATCCCCAAACTTTAAGAAACGACAGCTTAGGTTTCTTTCCAAACCATAATTCATACGGTGTCATCTCAACGGATTTAGACGGTGCCCTATTTAAAGTGAATGCGGCAGTCTCTAATGCATATCCCCAAAATGATAGCGGTAAGTCGGTAAGAGACATCATAGATCGCACCATATCCAATAGAGTGCGATTACGACGTTCAGACACACCATTTCGCTGAGGTGTGCCGGGCGGCGTGAGCTGTGAAACAATTCCACATTTCCTAAGGTGCGTGCCAAACTCGTGACTTAAATATTCTCTGCCACGATCAGATCGTAGGCATTTTATTTTCCTGTCACGTTGATTCTCGACCTCACTCTGAAATTCCTTGAACCTTTCAAAGGTTTCAGACTTGTGTTTCATTAAGTAGACATACCCATATCTGCTCAAGTCATCAATGAGGGTGAGAACATAACGGTAGCCACCGCGAGCCTCGACACTCATTGGACCGCATACATCGGTATGTATTATCTCCAACAAGTCAGTTGCTCGCTCCATTGTTCCGGAGAACGGAGTCTTGGTCATCTTGCCCATGAGGCATGGTTCGCATGTGTCAAATGATTCGAAATCAAGTGACTCCAAAAGTCCATCAGCATGGAGCTTCTTCATGCGTTTGACACCAATATGGCCAAGACGGCAGTGCCACATGTAAGTGGGACTATCGTTATCAACTTTACACTTTTTGGTACTCACACTATGGACATGTGTAACATCACGTTCGAGATTCATCAAAAATAAACCATTGACCAGCGGGGCATGAGCATAAAACATTTCTCTCATATAAATAGAACAACCATTATTCTCGGATTTAAATGAGTAGCCATCTCGCATCAAGCGAGATCCAGATACAATGTTCATGCTCAAGGCTGACACTAAATAACAATTATTAAGGTTTAAAACTAATCCCGATGGTAGATGTAGAGGTAGCGTGCCGACGGCGATCACGTCGACCTTGGAACCATTCCCGACGCGCATCGTCACCTCGTCCTTGGCCAGCCTCCGCTTATTCCGCAGCTCCTGCTTGGAGTTACAAATGTGAGCAACTGCACCGGTATCAAATACCCAGGAGCTACTACGAGCGCTGGTCAAGTACACATCAATAACAAGTATATCACATATACCTTTAATGTTGCCGTCCCTCTTATCCGCTAAGTACTTGGGGCAGTTCCGCTTCCAGTGACCGGTACCCTTACAATAGAAACACTCAGTCTCAGGCTTGGGTCCATTCTTGTTCTTCTTCTTCCCGGCAACTTGCTTACCGGGCGCGACAACAGCTTTGCCGTCCTTCTTGAAGTTCTTCTTACCCTTGCCTTTCTTGAAACTAGTGGTCTTGTTTACCATCAACACTTGATGCTCCTTTTTGATCTTGACCTCCGCTGATTTCAGCATCGAGTACAACTCGGGAATGGACTTCTCCATACCCTGCATGTTGTAGTTCATCACAAAGCTCTTGTAGCTAGGTGGAAGCGACTGGAGGATTCTGTCAATAACCGAGTCATCCGGGAGGTTAACTCCTAGCTGAGTCAAGCGGTTGTGAAGCCCAGACATCTTGAGGATGTGCTCACTGACAGAACTGTTCTCCTCCATCTTATAGCTAAAGAACTTGTCGGAGACTTCATATCTCTCGACCCGGGCATGAGCCTGAAAAACCAGTTTCAGCTCCTGGAACATCTCATATGCTCCGTGTTGCTCAAAACTCTTTTGGAGCCCCGGTTCTAGACTGTAAAGCATGCCGCACTGAGCAAGGGAGTAATCATTGCAGCGAGAATGCCAAGCGTTCGCAACATCTTGTTCTGCTGGGAGAAGGGGTGGGTCACCTAGCAGTGCATCAAGGACATACAGTTTCTTGGAAGCTATGAGGATGATCCTCAAGCCACGGACCCGGTCCGCATAGTTGCTTCCATCATCTTTCAGCTTGGTTTTCTCTAGGAACGCGTTGAAATTGAGGTTGACATTTGCGTTGGCCATTGGATCTACAATATAGATATTAAAGGCAATTTTAGACTAAGTTCATGATAATTAAGTTCACATAATCATATTATTCAATGAACTCCCACTTAGATAGACATCTCTCTAGTCATCCAAGTGACACATGATCCATGTCAACTAGCTCGTGTCCGATCATCACGTGAGACGGACTAGTCATCCATGGTGAACATCTTCATGTTGATCGTATCTTCTATACGACTCATGTTCGACCTTTCGGTCTTCCGTGTTCCGAGGTCATGTCTGTACATGCTAGGCTCGTCAAGTCAACCTAAGTGTTTCGCGTGTGTAAATCTGGCTTACACCCGTTGTATGCGAACGTTAGAACCTATCACACCCGATCATCACGTGGTGCTTCGGAACAACGATCCTTAGCAACGGTGCACAGTTAGGGTGAACACTTCTCTTGAAATTTTATTGAGAGATCATCTTATTTACAACCGTCGTTCTAAGCAAATAAGATGTAAACATGATAAACATCACATGCAATCAATATAGTGACATGATATGGCCAATATCATCTTGCTCCTATGATCTCCATCTTCGGGGCACGATGACCATCATTGTCACCGGCACGACACCATGATCTCCATCATCATGATCTCCATCATTGTGTCTTCATGAAGTTGTCTCGCCAACTATTACTTCTACTACTATGGCTAACGCTTAGCAATAAAGTAAAGTAATTACATGGTGTTTATGATTGACACGCAGGTCATACAATAATATAAGACAACTCCTATGGCTCCTGCCGGTTGTCATAGTCATCGACATGCAAGTCGTGAACCCTATTACAAGAACATGATCAATCTCATACATCACAATGCATCACATCACATCCTTCTGGCCATATCACATCACAAGGCATATGCTGCAAAAACAAGTTAGACGTCCTCTAATTTGTAGTTGCAAGTTTTTACGTGGTTGCTATAGGTTTCTAGCAAGAACGTTTTTTACCTACGCCAAAACCACAATGTGATATGCCAATTGCTATTTACCCTTCATAAGGACCCTTTTCATCGAATCCAATCCGACTAAGGTGGGAGAGACAGACACCCGCTAGCCACCTTATGCAACTAGTGCATGTCAGGCGGTGGAACCGGTCTCACGTAAGCGTACGTGTAAGGTTGGTCCGGGCCGCTTCATCCCACAATACCGTCGAATCAAGATAAGACTAGTAACGACAAGCATATTAACAAAATCGACGCCCACAACTGCTTTGTGTTCTACTCGTGCATAGATTCTACGCATAGACCTAGCTCTGATACCACTGTTGAGAGACGTAGTAGTAAATCAAAATTTTCCTACGTGTCACCAAGATCTATCTATGGAGAAACCAGCAAACGAGCGGGGAGAGATTGGATCTTCATACCTTTGAAGATCGCTAAGCGGAAGCGTTGCTAGAACGCGGTTGATGGAGTCGTACTCGTAGCGATTCAGATCGCGGTAGATCCGATCAAGTGCCGAACGGACGGCACCTCCGCGTTCAACACACGTGCAGCCCGGTGACGTCTCCTACGCCTTGATCCAGCAAGGAGGGAGGAGAGGTTGAGGGAGAGCTCCGGCAACACGACGGCGTGGTGGCGGTGGAGCTGCGTGATACTCCGGCAGAGCTTCGCTAAGCACTACGGAGAACGAGGAGAGGGAGGAGTAGGGCTGCACCAGGGAGGAGATGAACTCGTGTGTTGTGCAGCCCCAAATACCTCCACTATATATAGGAGGAGGGGAGGAGAGGTGCTGCGCCCTAGGGTTCCACCCTAGGGGTGGCGGCAGCCTCCAGGAGCCCATCTGGCCGGCGGCCAGGGCAGGGAGAGGTGGAGGCGCCTTAGGGTGGGCCTTAAGGCCCATCTAAGCCTAGGGTTTGCCCCCTCCACCCTTGCTGCGCCTTGGGCTGGGGTGGGAGGCGCACCAGCCCACCTAGGGGCTGGCTCCCTCCCACTCTTGGCCCATGGAACCTTCCGGGGCAGGTGGGCCCACTTGGTGGACCCCCGAAACCCTTCCGATGGTCCCGGTACACTACCGGAGACACCCGGAACACTTCCGGTAACCAAAACCTCACTTCCTATATATCAATCTTCGTCTCCGGACCATTCCGGGACTCCTCGTGACGTCCGGGATCTCATCCGGGACTCCGAACAACCTTCGGTAACCACGTACACTATTTCCCTATAACCCTAGCGTCATCGAACCTTAAGTGTGTAGACCCTACGGGTTCGGGAGATACGTAGACATGACCGAGACACCTCTCCGGTCAATAACCAACAGCGGGATCTGGATACCCATGTTGGCTCCCAAGTACTCCACGATGATCTCATCGGATGAACCACGATGTCAAGGATTCAATCAATCCCGTATACAATTCCCTTTGTCTATCGGTATGGTACTTGCCCGAGATTCGATCGTCGGTATCCCCATACCTTGTTCAATCTCGTTACCGGCAAGTCTCTTTACTCGTTCCATAATACATCATCCCGTGACTAACTCCTTAGTCACATTGAGCTCATAATGATGATGTCTTACCGAGAGGGCCCAGAGATACCTCTCCGTCACACGGAGTGACAAATCCCAGTCTCGATTCGTGTCAACCCAACAGACACTTTCGGAGATACCCGTAGCGTACCTTTATAGCCACCCAGTTACGTTGTGGCGTTTGGCACACCCAAAGCATTCCTACGGTATTCGGGAGTTACACAATCTCATGGTCTAAGGAAACGACACTTGACATTGAAAAGCTTTAGCAAACGAACTACACGATCTTGTGCTATGCTTAGGATTGGGTCTTGTCCATCACATCATTCTCCTAATGATGTGATCCTGTTATCAACGACATCCAATGTCCATGGTCATGAAACCGTGACCATCTATTGATCAACGAGCTAGCCAACTAGAGGCTCACTAGGGACACGTTGTGGTCTATGTATTCACACATGTATTACGGTTTCCGGTTAACACAATTATAGCATGAATAACAGACAATTATCATGAACTAGGAAATACAATAATAACCATTTTATTATTGCCTCTAGGGCATATTTCCAACAAGAGGGGCATAGGGAACGGTGAGGGAAGGTGAGGGTAGTTATTATTGGTGCTTCGGGAAGCAACACGGCTTCTAGAGCATGGCTCGTCGCGTGCAGCCCCAGCCGCACACATGCACCGTCCGAGCCTGACTCTGAAGAAACTGTCGATCTGAACGTTCCCAACGAGACAGGTCCAGAGGTGCTTTGAGTTTCGTGCTATACAGGCCCAACAGTGAACGCAGGGTACCAAACGGGAAACAATCTTCCCACGCAGGACTGGTTGAGGGAAATGCGGGCAACCAAACGGGCCCTTACCAGCTGCGTGCAGTCCTATGCACGCAACAGTGATAACGGTTTTTCTTTCAAGAGTACACACATTTTGTACATAAATTTGTAGAAGTAGCAAAATTTAATTACAAGAGAATCTACCAGCCTTTACGCAAAAAAAAATCTACCAGTCATGCCAACAATGCGCTAGGTTAACACCACAACAAAAACACGAAGATTACTCCCTCGCTAAACTATATAGACACGCTACACCTGCAATCTTCCAATCACACAACTCAGCTATGATCTGAGCCACTAATGCACTAACTGAACATTTTGCTCTAGCTTGTGAAACACCCTAACACCCTAACGTTACGTTGCTTCCAAAGGCTATACCCGCAACCTTCCAGTCATACAATTCAGCTATGATTTGAGCCACTAATGAACTTACTGAATGTCTTGCTCCAGTGTGGAACACCCTAACACCCTAACGTTATGCTGCTTCCAAAGAGGCTACACCTGCAACCTTTCAGTCACACAATTCAGTTATGATCTAAGTCACTAATACGCTAACTAAACGTTTTGCTCTAGCTTGTGGAACACCCTAACACCCTGAGCCACTAAAGCACTAACTGAACGTTTTGCTCTAGCTTGTGAAACACCCTAACGTTACGCTACTTTCAAAGGCTCAACACGGTTAAGATGACCACTAAGTCAAACCCTCTTACCAACTTCTTCAAAATCGGCTCGTGAAACCAACCTTCAAGACGTCCTCAGATGTCGAAGTGACGATCTAGATATCAAGTGCCGTGACGCACTTATGCCAAGTTTCACGAGCATAGATACGGGTGTGGTCCACCGTGTCCTCCTGGTAGCAAGTGAAGAAGTTTGATCTTGCAAACCATGCTAGTGCCGGCGGTCAGAGGTCCAGAGTCTACGTTGCAAGGCCAAGGCCGGTCAACCATGCGAAAATCTTACTCTTTCCGTTTCAAAATAAGTGTCTTAAGCTTAGTACAACTTTATACTAGAACTAATACTCCCTCCGTCCCATAATGTAGAACGTTTTTTAACACTATATGGGACAGAAAGAGTACAAAGTTAAGACAGTTATTTTGATATTTTGAAACAAAGGGAGTACATTTTAGCAAAGCCCAACATCTCCGATCGTTGTAGCAGCAGGTAAGCGTGTCATGCCCTGACATAGCAGTCCGTAAGTGGAACTCGCCGAATACACTACAGAGGATGTCCAATGCCACGAGAACACATCCTGTTCGGTCATGTTCAGGAATCAGGGAGATGAGGCTTACTACTTGCCAAAGTGCAAAGAATTGAGCCAAACTTGCGGCGTCAGGCCAGGCCCGCCCTAGCGTCAAAGATCCAAGCCAAGGAGGGAAGTTCGACACTGGTGATGGTGATAGTTACTAGTGGCGGATATTTTTTAGGGTCAACCGCTCCTCTTTTTTTTGCCATTATATTTAGTAAAAAAAATCTAGTGCCCCTACCCCAGAACTTACACACACACAGACATACAGGAAACTCAAATACGTACGTACTTAGGAGTTTTCAGTTCTTGAATATAAAGAAAACGTAAATGAAGTGAGAACAAGATGAAACTTGGCACGATGCCATGATGCACCTCATGGACAAGATCAATCTACATACATGTAGGTGTGCCCAGATGAACACCACACGGACAAGATGACATCCCAATCACTAGCTGGGCATGGTTCCTCTCAATCTGTTAGCGATGTGGAGGAGGTGATCTATGTTAGTTTGCGGGTAGTGCTGCAGCAGCTGGATATTGGCGGTGAAATCTCCAACTAAGAGCCGCTTCCGGACAAGGATGAGCATGGCACAGCATATCCTCAGTAAGGTGTCCTGAACAAGAATATACGAGGCATTAAAAAGACCACACATCTTGTTTGGAGGTTTATTCATGAAGCCACATACCGGAGGACATACCGGAGGACCTTCAGGGTCGCCCAAGATGGCATCCCAGATGTGAATACACACATTGAAGCTGAACTCCATTGTCAACAGTAATGTAATCCATCTAAATGCATAGTATTGTGGGTACACCTGTATTCCAACACTCAATTGTTAATAATAAATTATATCAAAAACGAAGTTGGTGACATATTAGAGAAAAGTCATAGTCAATACAAGTTAACATTTAGACAACAAAGGAGTAGTAGATCTTTATATTTCAAGAAATATATATATGTCCCTGCCATAATATGTCCATATATGGAGGCCTGTGCAGCTTAAGATTATTAGCTCGTTTTCAAGCCTAGCATTAGCTCATCTTATTTTTGGTTGAAACATACTTATTCACATTTAGACCATGCAACAACAGTAGATCTTACGCTTCATGAACTTCTGGTGTGCCATTCACACCACCACACCTGAATGAACTCAAAAGGCTCCTAAACCAGCATAAAATGTCCATATATAAACACCAGTGCTGTTTAAAATTATTAGCTCATGCTTTTCATAGTTTCAACCAATGACTGGATTATAATTATGATTAGCTTTGTTTGTGACCCTGTTTTTGTTTCAACAGGAGTAAGTAATAGAATATATATGTATTCGTTTGTGTCCTTGTTTAAATACAATAATAATCTCGGCTGCAGTCATCTTTTTGTTTTTGTCAAGTTTTAGACTCAAAATTAAAATTATCCTTAAGGCAGGTTCTATAGGATGGCGATTCGACCTGTGATATTGCATGGCGCAGAATGTTGGCCAACTAAAAGGCAACATGTTAGGTGTAGCAGAGATGTGTACTCTATGTACATTTCTTCTTAATGCAATGATACACAGCTAACCTGTGTATCCAGGAAAAAAAAAAGGAATACTTGTAGTGTTTTACTGAGGATAAGTCGAGGAGCACAAAACATGGACAAGATATGGTACACAGTGAAACATCTAGATTCAACTACTGATGTAAAAATTAGAGCATAACATGACAGATGTTTCCCCTGTGCAGCTGCAGGTGCGCTTCATCAGCATTATACACTAGATTTTCCAGACAGTATATAAATCAGTGTTGTATTACTTGCCAACATAAATCTAATATTAAATATGACCTACCTTTGTAATGACCTCCATATGACGCCATAGCTCTTCATCATGTTTCTTTAAGAGTTGAGACAACTTTGAAAGTGTAGACCGAATACCCACCCGGCTGTTGTCAAGATGTTTACAGTAGTTGTTTTTAAAACCACTAATCAATTCAACAAAGCAAAAGAAAGTGTCTGCTTCAGCTGAAGTCTGCAATTCCAGTAGAGGGATAATCAAGTTAATGAACAGTATTAGAAGGTGAAACCACTGATCAAATAGAACAATTGTACCGCACAACTCTTCATCAATACCGCTGCTTTAGAAACCAAAGACACAAAGGTGGTTGCGTTACAGCTTTAACCTGGGTGTGGAAGAAGAACCTTACCGAGTTACTTGTGTCAAGGTCGTTCTTCAATACATAAAATAGAGGTGCCAAAACTTCATTCAACCCTTGCACATATCTTACGCTAGGGTATAATCTTGAATATATAATGAGAATACGCCTTAGTGATTCCTGAAAGGGATATAAATGGAAAGTTCAAGTGATGCACTTATATTTCTACATCAGATAACAGTTAGAACATTTTAAGAGATGGGTGAGAAAACCTGGTTAGACTTGGCAGAAAAAAATGACTTGTCTGGATGTGTTCGCTTCACATCTCGGTCTATCTGCTCCAGGATCTCTGATTCCTGGATAACATGTATATTCTCAGATGAACTGTTGAATTATAAGACAACCATATTTTGTAAGTCTTGTTTAGGTCGAACATGACCTATTCACTGGATTTGAAATGTACGAGCAGCTAAATAAACTCTAAGGGGAATAAAAACATGTGTACATCAGAAGAACCAAACTTTTGTATCCACTATCAACAAGACGAAAAGAGTACTCCCTACATGGGGACCCGCTTAGTCCTATGTGGCATCTACATGACAGATTGAGTCAGGAGGGGTCAATAGAAGTCCACAAAACTAGTCATGGAAACAAGTCAAATGAAGAGGAAAATTAAAAAGGCAAAGTCAAGAGGGAGGCCTACAAAGAAAGAAGCCCGCAATGATGTAGGGATGAGAGCGCTTGTCCCCCATGGACCATGAACCATCCACCATCCCTAGTCCATCATGGACTAGTAGACAAACATATACCTCTACTGCCCTTACACTCCAGTCTCCCCTAGGGGGGTCTGCCATGGTCATTTGTCAAGACTCCTGATCGTAGCCTATATAAGAGCTGAGTAGACATGTACCATCATTCACTCTCACTTGCATGGATGAGGACGTCCCAAATTATGTGCTTAATGCTGCACAATCGACTCAACTAGGACAAATTACAAGAGCAGCAATTGCAAGAGCTCGGGCTAAACAAATACAAGACGGGCCAAATAAAATCTCATGTGAATCGGATCCTACTTGCGTCACCACCTATCTTCCAGAGAACTGGTAACTACCTAATGCATCCACATATTGTACTATCATGTTCAAGGATTGTGATGAAATCAAGGCCAAGAAGATGACGAGTACCAACATGAATGCTGAGAAGCTCTCTCTTGAGGAAGAAGGTAAGACTGGGTGAGGCAGAGAAGCTCTATCTTGTCGTGGGTAAAGCCGAAGAGCTCATTACTGAGGGAAGGCATTGTCCTGCATTATAATAGTTGTTTCAGGATTCTATTCTAAAGTGGCTTTTGCAATGGGCTTGGCTCAATTCATGCGGTTGCGAAGAGACTACAAATAAGAGGAGGCAGCCTCTTTTTCTTGGTTTGACTTGATTGGAGAAGAAACTAGTAGATTTTTGCTCCTATTCTAGGGTTTGAGCTTCTAAGCCATTCATAGGATTGGGAGATCCCCACCACCATACTTGTTGCATTTCCTTGGGTTTTGTAAAATCAAAAAGCGTCACTTCAAGTGGAAATCATGATGTCCACTAAAGGCTCCTTTGATTCAAAGGAATTATATAGGATTTTTGGAGGATTTGTATCCTTAAGAATTTTTTCTTTGATGGACGTTTGATTCGTAGGATTGGCATCCTAAGGAATTTTTCCATAGGATCCATTTTACTACATTTTGGAGGAAAATTTCCATCCACTCAAACCTCTTTGTAGAATTCCTTTGGTTTTCCTGTGCTATCAAACATTCTTTCAAATCCTATAAGGTACTATAGGACATGCCATCCTATTCCTGCATTTTTCCTATTCCTTTGTTTTGAGAATCCTGCGAATCAAAGAGGCCCTTAAGTGTTTTGTTGGTTGAGTTCATTGTAAAAGGCTATCACAGTTCGTGTGTTGTTAACATTTGGTTCATTAGGCAAAACACGTTATTCTTTCCTAGAAGATCAGGCCAAATCCGATAGCCTCTAGCATCAAGCACTCCCCCTTGTCAAGACATATTCGTATTAAGATCTACTCCCACCATCTCAAAATAAGCTAATGAGGCTGGACCCCAAACATCGGAGTGAACAAAGTCAAAAGGACGCTGAGACACAAACTCACCCCAAGGATATGGCAACTGAATCAATTTACCAAGCCGACAACCTTGACAATTTAAAGACACGGGAGAAGGAACTAGGAAGACCACTACGAACCAAGGATGAGACGAGATCCACACAAGCGACAAGGACGATGATATCACTACTGAAAGGAGGCAGTAGACAAGGTGTTGGTGACACACGCAAAGAGATTGCCAACAAGGGCAGGAGAGGGAACGTGAAGTCAGCCCAGCTTCCAGAGGCCCTGTGAGTTATGACATCAAGGGCTAGCACCAAGCAGAGCTCCTATGTGAGTATCAAGCTCCTATGTGAGTATCCTGAACAGAAAAGGAGTCCAAGTCAAGAATAACCCTACAATCAGAATTAACAACAGTCTGGCCACAATAAAGGAGTTGCATGATATGTCAAGGAACATGAAAAGACCAAGTGGTAAGAGTGCCACAACCATCGACTCGGAGGGAAGTACCGACAGTGGTAAGCACATGGACATTATAAACAAGAGGTTAAATACAGGACAGAGTGGACGAATCAAAAGCCATATGAAAAGACACTTTGGTATCAAGAATCCATGAGAATGTAGTGAAGGTGGTCTCAAAACGCTAGAAGAGTTGGTAGTCGAACCTATTGATGGCCTATTGATGGAGGGCCGGAAGAAGCAACTAGCAAGCACTAATATCGTGTAATCTCCTACCCAGGGCTCAACTGAAGAGGTCGACATAGTAGCACAAGGCGACGGAGAATCAAAAGCAACAAGAATGTGTCTAAGTCACGTACCCTCCTGCTCATGAAGGACACCGGCTTAAGTGGTCGACGTAGTATCACCAAGTGGGTAGTGGCCATCACACCTATGGAAGTCGCTAGAGGCGGCTGTATAGCACGACCAGTATCAGTTGCAGAAGTTGGTGGAAACGAGGTCGCGGGCAGACAAGCACCCAACACCAAGGGAAGGCGCATGTGCAAGGCATGGTCGATGGAGCGATGTGTAACAATAATATTGGACAAAGGTCATGAGGGGAGTCGGTGTAGATCGACGAGCACCGTCTTCGAACGTCATGAGAGGAGTCATTGTAGACAGGGATGAAGCCATGAATTTGAGATACAGGAGCTAAAATGGGTTGATGTAAGTAGTTTGTACAATTCTACTTCTACTATTCCAAAGGCACAAATTAATCTAATGTCATGAGATGAGCCAAATGTTACGTGGTATTAGTAATTGGTATAGGGGTTTATTAGGCTATATTTTCTTTCATGTGCCGTGAGTCTTTTGTAATATGTATATGCCCCTTGGGCTATGCAATAGAGATAAGTTGTATCCATAACATGGTGTGATGAGCCTATGTTTAGGGTATTCTGCGTGCTGCAACTCACGCTTTGATGAATTTGTTTTTCGATCTCACGATCGAGTTTCTTCCTCTCGATCTGGTGGCAATTCGAGGTCCCCGCTCTGTTGCCATCTTCCAAGAGTTCTTCCCTGGTCTTCCAGATGCACAGCCAAGTCAGGCTGCTAACCGACCACTTTCCTAGATCACCGCCCAACGCTTAACACCACCTCCCAAGCCCATCCGCGTCAACCTGCTCTCAGATGAAGATCGGGCTCGATGTCACGCGTGCCTGCCAAGCTGCCCTCAATGCTCTGCAAGTCGTCACTATCCAGATGAAGCATGTCTCCGAGGTGTCGGCCGCCTCCAGGTCGAGTCCACATCTAGAGATCATTGTTGCTCCATGGAGCTCCCAGCAGTCGCCCTCCAAATCTACTCACACACACCCGCCCACTACTCACCCAATGCTCTTCAGCCCGAGTGTGTCCTAGGCAAGTGCCTTCGCTGATCTGCCCCTGCTTCCTGCCCAAGCGCGCGCGTGCATGTCCATGTTGGGCACTGCTTGCTGTTGCTTGTGCTCCTTGCTTGCTACGTGTAGCCTTTATTGCTAACTTGTTGCATGCTATGCCTCTCTTCCATGGTTGCAATGGGCTACCGCTAGTGCTTCTCTATTTGTCCTCTTGTGACTGGCATTGTTCGACAGTAAAAAAAAGTACAATGTCATCTACCATCATTTTTTCCCTCGTCCAGTGATTCTTGATGACGGTTGTTCTTTGTCAACTTCGTCTCGCACATACTCCTTACATTGGTGTTGGGTGTTCATCCGCTAGTTGCTAATCACCATTGCTCCTCGCCGGCAACTGCACGGTCTACTATGCAACCCCTCATGTAGAGGATGTCTCTTGCATCTTTGTCTCGTGTGTGCTTGCTAGCTTCTAGCTTTCTATTTATTTGTTGCGTCCACGTGTCCACCAAGTCCGTTACTATTTCGGGTCAGTTTGGTTCAATACCTGGCATCCACGCCTGGGTAAAATTGAAGCCTAGTGTGCGCCTGAAAAGATCGAAGAATCTTGCCTGGTGAGGCTGGCCTGGGCGCAACGCGTTTGGTACGCATCTTGGCCTGGCTAGCTATTATCCCACTATAAAATAGGCCATGTCCTGTGATTGTATTGGTTAACATGCAAGGACATGCTTAATTAGCACACAGGCATGAGCCAGGCTACCTATTCCCTACGCCTGGGCAGGCTAATGATTGTGCCTGGTGCTTCAGGCCAGGCTAGGGTCTCCTTTTTCAAGCTACAAACCAAACATGCACCAGGCTAGTCTCCAACCAAACATGCCCTTCATGTTTCTCATGTCAGGCGAGTCCACCATACCATTATTTGTCGGCCTTTTTCAAGGGTTTCTATTTCCTTAACACCAAGAACTAACAAAGCAATTAGAAAAAGAGATGACTAGATGAGAGAAAACCGGTCTTTTTTCTCTGCTTTGTCACCACTCATGTTGATCATGCGGTCAGCCAACATACAAATCATGCGTTACCCAACTGTGGATCGCAACCTCTTCTAATCTTATGATCTTTGATCGATCGAAACTAACCCCAACGGTTGGCGGCAAACGCAGCGATAAAAAACCAGAAACAAAACAATCAATTTGCTAGACCTGTGGGCATAGTGCTTCTTTTTTTTACAGGCATGGTGCTTCTCATTTCCATGTCCCTGGCCTTTCCTCTTTCATGGTGGGCTTTCTGTTGCTGGGTTTGGCCTGCTAATGTGCTATAGATGGGTCAAGGCTATCTATAGCTTTCAGTGTTGTGTTTACACTAGGTGACATGGAGCAAAATTAGTCTGCATAGTACAAAATTAGTCGTCGCTACGTTGGAGTGAGTGGGGGCATGCCCCTGCTTGCCCCCCCTTGGATCCGTCCCTGGTTGTAGAGCGACCAACAACCACCACAGCCTACAGAAGGCAATGTAAGCAGTGACAACAAATGGTGGATGAGCTCCAAGCCTTGAGGGAAGGCACATGTTCAAGTTTGGGTCTTCATGAAGCACCGCCAAAAATAGTGGATAGCGTACCAGTTCTTTTTTCACTTTTCTTTCCTTCATTTTTTTAACCAGCCAGAAAGGAGCCAAGCCGATGAACCATGCTAGCAAGCTAACAGGAGAAGCAACCAAGCAGGTTGACTAATCACGCAACGGACAAGAGGAAGCAAGAGCAGCAAAGATGATGCGTGCGTGCAGGGGCGGGAAGCGGCAGCTGGGTGGCAACCATGTAGATGGCGGTTTGGAAAACGGGTGGAACAATGGCGGGCGGCCTGGGTGGCGATCTATGCAGTGTCGTGGATCAAGGCGGACACCAACGGAGGTGCAGGCAACGGGGACCTTGGAGGCGACAGCCTGGACGACAGATGACAAAGCCAGCAGTCCAACACAGTCCTGACGCATGTAGGTTGAGCTAGCCCTCGAATGGGAGAAAGTGTCGATATAGAAAAGCTAGCGGCGATAATAGCGGTCGATCGACTAGGACGGGGAGAAGTACACATGGTGGGCAAAAGACCAAAATCGATATAAAGGGCCGGGAGCACGAGTTGCACATGCGGGAGATGAAAAGAAACCTAGGGCTCTAATACCATATTAAGGAATATGCAATTTGTATTCTCATGGGGGTATAGGCCATATATATGCATGTATGGTGCAAGAAACATGCATAAAGCCACTTATACAACAGGAAAAATATAAAGGCTACAGGACGCTATATTATAACTAACCAATAGTAGTGTTCATTTGGTATTTCACATGCATATTTATCTATGCTACTTTGTTATCTTGCGCACATTCCATTACTCACTTGGCTTGTTGATTTGGCCACATGTATGTGATGATCTGTCTTTAGGTAAGTGAAAAGAGCATGAGTTCGTGAGCTAGATCCTAGCCCAGCTAGTTCCTTGTGGAGTGGAGTCGCATAGAGATCATGCTACATTTAATTTGCTATCTTTCATTGCCAACTATTAAACCATATTGCCATTATGGTAATATTGTACAAATCATGCCATAAAGGCCATGTAAACTCGCCAAGCCTATCACAAGTGATGGCAACACTGATGACTTCCCGATCAAAATAGGACTCCATCAAGGGACCGCTTTGAATACTTATCTTTTTGCCTTGGTGATGGATGAGGTCACAAGGGATATACAAGGAGATATCCCATGATGTATGCTCTTTACGGACGATGTGGTGCTAGTCGATTATAGTCGAACAGGGGTCAACAGGAAGTTAGAGCTATGGAGACAAACCTTGAAATCGAAAGGTTTTAGACTTAGTAGAACTAAAACCGAGTACATGAGGTGCGATTTCAATACTACTAGGCACGAGGAGGAGGTTAGCTATGATGGGCAGGTGATGGCTTAGGACACCTTTCGATATTTGGGGTCAATGCTACAGAAGGATGGGGATATCGATGAAGATGTGAACCATCGAATTAAAGCCGGATGGATGAAGTGGCGCCAAGCTTCTGGCATTCTGTGTGACAAGAGTGTGCCACAAAAGCTAAAAGGCAAGTTCTATAGGACGGTGGTTCGACCGCCAACGTTGTATGGCGCTGAGTGTTAGCCGACTAAAAGGCGACATGTGCAACAGTTAGGTGTAGCGGAGATGCGCATGTTGAGATGGATGTGTGGCCACCCAAGAAAGGACTAAGTCTGGAATGATGATATACGAGATAGAATTGGGATAGCGCCGATTGAAGAGAAGCTTGTCCAACATCGTCTGACATGGTTTGGTCATATTCAACGCAGGCCTCTAGAAGCTCCGGTGCATAGCGGACGGCTAAAGTGTGTTGATGTCAAAAGAGGTCGGGGTAGACCGAACTTGACATGGGAGGAGTCCGTAAAGAGAGATTTGAAGGATTGGAGTATCACCAAAGAACTAGCCATGGACAGGGATGCGTGAAAGCTTGCCATCCATGTGCCAGAACCATGAGTTGGTCGCGAGATCTTATAGGTTTCACCTCTAGCCTACCTCAACTTGTTTGGGGCTAGAGGCTTTGTTGTTGTTGTTGTTGAATATGATGCCAGGTTTAGTGATAACCATGGGCTAGTGCAAGTTACACAAAGGGTATCAAGTCATTATGATCGAGGACATCACATCATAACATCTACTTTCTATCGTCAAGCGAGAAATTTTTGCAAGGTAAATAAAGAAAATCACTTGTGCTTAACATGCAACTCCATTTCTAGAGGTCACACGCGCCATGGGACTTTAATACACACAAGCCCCAAACTAACTAAAATTGCACCCAATATGGAAAGAACAGTAAGATCAAGTTCGTGAAAAATCACAATGATGCGCTTGCATGTATCATGGCGAAAGTGTAGAGACTACAAGGCATGCATCACACTCACCATATGAGTCGCTAACAACATTTTCAATTCCAGTCATGGCAAGAAATCACCAAAAGTTCTTATTGGTCCTAGGCTACCTTAAAGATCCAATCAAGTGGACCTTGAGCATGACAAGCGTAATTTCTACTGAAATTTGCCACATCAGCTAAAGATTCTTACGAAAATAAACAAACTCATAGATGCAAACATCAATAAAACTTGAATAGAACATGAAAAAAAATCTCATATGTAACATACTGTAGATATTTCAGCTACATCAGCTCACCCAGTGACCTAAACAGACTTTTAGGTGTATCAAGAGACTAGCAAGTTACCACTGGTTTTCCAAACCAAGCATATTAACTCTAGTCTTTGCTTACGTAGCAGTAAGACCACAACTCACATAATAAGCTAATGATAATATGTAGTACCTGGAAGTATTGGTTCCACAAGCTAGATCTACCAAAGCTCAAAGGATGCTCTTCATTAGTTACTTCTGACCTTGGGAGCAAGCCATTCCTTTCAACGGTTAATTCTTTCTTTCTTGACAGCTTTGATTCCTCGATTCTACGTAATTTCTCTGACTGCACGAAAAGACACCATTAGCACTTCCATATATAACATATTAAAGTGTCTAAAAAGTAAAAATCACTCACTATGACTTCTTTTATTATACTCTAAATAGAACATTCTGGAACTCCAAACAATATTAAAGGTGTGTTCGGCAGTTCTCACGCACCGCACGGAGCTGGCTTCGCGGTTTGGAAGAGAGTCATAGTACATAAACGGGGAATGACAATTTACGGGATCTGCAGAACATTCGAGGAGTTAACTGTAACTAACGAAATCTGTCACCCCTCCCCCTCCTCCCTAACCGGCTACCACAACCTTCTCCCTCGGACGAGCAACGTCGGCACGAGCTTCTCCCCACGTCACAACAGTGTGACCAGGCAGCCACGACGGTGCAACACTAGGCTCACCCAACACAACGAGCACCCCAAGCAGCCATGGCGGCGTGCTAGGCAACAGTGGCGGCCATGTGACCAAACAACCATGTGGCCGTGAGGGACCGTGAGAGCAAGACGGCAATGAGGAGTTCTGCAGGATTCCCTCAGGCTTGATTGTAATCTAGTTCTCACTATTGGGGTGGTTTCTGCTAATGTTGCGGACATACGTATGTTCTTTACTACTTGGGTATGATAAGCAAAAGTCATGGAGAAGGAAAATTCTTCAAGTTCCAAGGCCAAGTCGTCATCTCACAAAGACGAAGAATTCGCATAAAGCTCATGCATATCTTAGAAAGGAAATGGACTCATAAGCTGAGGAGTCTGGCTCTGAAGAATTAGCCTTTGAAGTTGCGTCATCGGCCAAGGAATCTAGTTCCGGCATGGTTCATAGCCTGGCCTGAAAAAATATTTAAGAGAAATCATAATGCCAAAAAGTTACTAGTGTGGAGCCCACCAGCACAATCAAATACTTTATTCTTAGGACGCCGATAACCACCACACGTGTGGTGGAGCAACATCCGACCACACGCCCCATGACCACAGATTAGGCCATGTCACCGCATGCATGCACAAGTGACGAAACAAATGATGTCAGCAGGAATCTTTCGTCTTTACAATTTTTAAAATGTTTTATCTCTTAATAAAAAATCTGATTGAAAAACCGTTTTCACCATTAAATCCATGACGACCAGATCTTCGAAACTAGATCTCATATCAATATGTTTCGACGACTTTTTTTTGGTTAAAAGTTATCATGTCTATTGCACATAAATTGTCATCATGATTACACTGAATTTGCCATAATATATTTCAACTACTTTTTCTTCTACTTTTAAAATAAATTTTGACATGTTATAAGAAAGGAATTAAGAAACTAAACTTGCCATGATGAATTACTAACACGTATTTGCCATGATCCATGGAATAATTTTGACATGATTCATAAGTAAAAATAATATGTCGTCAATTACTTTAAAAATGCATAGTCAATTACTCAAATTTGACATGAACCATAAACTAAAATTGCCATGGTGAATTACTAAAATCTGCCATGATACATGCACTAAAATTTGCCATGGTTCATACAAAAAATATTTTCCATGTTCAAAATACTAGAATTGCCATGGTCAAAATACTAAAATTGCCATGATCTATAAACTCAATTTGCCATGATGAATTACTAAAAATTGCCATGATCCATGAATTAAATTTGCCATGGCTAATTACTAAAATTTGCCATGATCAATTAATAAAAATTGTCATGAGAAGTAGTTGAAATACAATGGTAGCTTTAAATCTAGAAGAGAAACTAGATGAAACATGTCGTGGCAACTTTATTGTGAACACTAAACATCATGGCAACTTTTGGCCCAAAAAAAGGGTCGTCGAAACATATCAATATGGGATCTAGTTTTGAAGATCTCGTCGAGACGGATTTAATGATGAAAATAAATTTTTAATTGATTAAGTCCAAAAAACCAAAAAGATTCCGCTGATGTCATATGTTTGATGTGGCAAGATGGATGGTTATGGAGGGGTATGGACCATGTTACCTCGTGCCACACGTGTGGGCGTTATCATTTAGGTATTCTTAAACTACAGCCAAGCATGCACCAAGCGTCCTAAATAGTTAGCCTGGCCACGACGATGCCACAGCTAGCCCAGGCTAATGACAATTCTAGGCTTGCTTCGGCCAGGCACTTGTTCGATCGTTCAGGATGCTAACCAAACGGATGCCAGGCAAGTTCCAGGTAAGCTTGTGGCCAGGCACAAGATGGCCATGGTACCAACTAAACTGACCCAAAGTTCATGCG
This sequence comes from Hordeum marinum, assembly GCA_022496015.1. Lineage (NCBI taxonomy): Eukaryota > Viridiplantae > Streptophyta > Magnoliopsida > Poales > Poaceae > Hordeum > Hordeum marinum. The sequence continues at coordinate 444,978,839 of CM039678.1, read as the reverse complement.
ACCCACGACGTGGCATTTGAAGAATAGAAGTAGGATTGGTCGTCGCTGACAGCTGGACACGCGCCGACACCGAACGAACAATTCACGGTCATCGAAAGTGAAGAGTCAGGCGACGACAGCCATGCCCGAGACTGCACGATGACACCTAGGCTCTGGCATCGGCAACGCAGATATCCACTGTACTAGTCACGAAACACCATGCCCATCTCTTCCAGAGATGGATGGGCCACATCATCGATGGATGGGCCACATCATCGATGGATTGGCCACACCATCGATCAACGACCACGACCGCCACAATCTCGATGAGACGTCCGACACTATCGCAAGATGAAGCACATTTTCATGCGGTTGGATGCAGAGGAGCAGGATGGGCACTACCTTGTCGCTGTTGAGAAATCTCCAAGCATCGATGAGGTGCCGACTACGGTATGCTGGAGGCACGTCATGGATGCTGAGTTGGTGACGATCCACGTCAACAGTACCAACGACCCAAAAAAATTAATGTTTTGAAGCACAAAACTAAAAAAACAAATAACCAGTTGAATGCAAAAGAAGGCCGAAAATATTCCAAGTTGGTTATATGGTGATGGTCTACCTCTGAAAAGGAAGACCGCCTTTAGGTGTTAAAGGGAAGCTTAGGCTGCGAAGGTATGGGTATATCTTCCAAGCGAGATGATCGTAATGCTTATATGATAGATGTTCCGATCGAGATGGGTATATCCAACACGGCAACGTATTCAATCTGCAGACTTGACTCTCTACCACCCAGAGCAAAGTGTCCTATGAAGATAACTCGAGATCGAGTTCCAAACAATCGGAGGAGAATGATGAGGAACAGTAGAGAATTAAGGAAAAGCATTCAGAAGTCAAACTCATTTGACTTCTACACACTTCTACTCCATTCTAGGTAAGTTGGTCCTCAAGTCATATGTAGTTGTATTTGTTTGTTTTCTTAACACATAAATAATGTTTTCTAGAGTGTCCTAGCTATGAGTAGAAGCTAGATCTAAACTAATGTTTCTTAGGAACTTTTAGCTATGAGTAGAAGTTGAGATGTGAAGGCTTCACAAAGCCTATAAATAGAGGCCCTCACCTCTAGTGTGTAACTCTAGCTGACCACTACCTATAATAGAAGTAGTGTTGTTTTGTGTTTTAGTGACTCATGCTGCCATGTCGGCCTATATTCGCCTCTAGAGTGATATTTAGCGCAGCACGTTGAAGTAGTTCCTTCAACACTAGTGATGCACAATTTGTAGCGGCAAGGTGGAGTTGTTCCCCCACGACCTTGTGTTGCTTCACAGCGCCAGCGACCAGAAGTGAAGCGGTGCAACCAAACGGTTTTCCAATCGCTTGTGGAGCCGAATACCAGAGCAAGGAGCGGGAGTAAAGTAGTTAGGGAGAGATGCCGAACAGCCCCTAAGGCTGGAATGGATTATGAGTTGGTGGGCATATCTATCATACTTAGAAATTCAGTTTTCCTTGAAACGGGTAAATCTACCATGCAATAGTCATCATTAACAACTTTTGGGTTAATTTGTGGCTGTATACTTGTAGGCACCACATAATAATGTATGTCTATATCTTAACACCCATAAAAAAAGATGTTTCCTTCCTTGATCGAAATCACGGTAACAAGTACCAGAGATCCATAGGGTAAATATATCTTCAGAACTGATAACTGTGATGGGCAATTAAAACTTACAGGATTTAGAAGAAACTCATCTTTATATGCACTGTACTGGCTTCGCTTCTTTTCTAGTTCATAAGGCCATAAAGAGCGTTCAGTTGGCAAATACCCCAAGAGAAGCTGCACACTATAAAGATAATCAGATAAGTTTCCTGTGCAAAAAGGTAGCTGGATAACATAATTAGTAGAAGCCTATCTGCAGGTCCTATGTTACACACTTTATAAGTACATGTGAACCATAAAATGGCAATTTGAAAAATAACTGGGAAATTGTATTGATACAACATAAGAAAGTGGGGTCAGTTATCACTGCCATGCATGCTTAATCCATAGCAACCAGCTTTAGAAGAGCGATTTCAGGTGGGCACAGATGATTTGAACGTTCATAAGAGTTTGTAAATAAGACAAATATAACATGAGAGAGCAAAGTGTCACTGTTAAACAATATTAGCAAGCCAGCATAAAGTAAGGAAGTAGATCACTGTACAACACAAGTTATGTAGTAATAATCTCAGGATGTTAGTAAGCTTCTAGGCACAGTTGCACAATCAGTGGAGGCCCTCCCCCCCCCCCCCCCCCGCCCCAAAAAAAAACATTTTTCATCTAAGCCTAATATGCATATCAAGAGATGATTATTTGCCACTAATTTGGTGTATTTCGATGCACCGGCTCTCCCCAACAAGGATTAGCAACACTTGCCCCCCCTCATTCGATGTTCCTGGCTCCGCCACCTTGCACAATAGTACGCCTTACAGCATCTAAACGAGGACACACCTCTTCCACAGCATTAATGAGAAGCCACTAAAAGTTGATTTACAGGAGCAACCAATCTACCTCTGTTTCCATGCCACCAACCTTTTACCTTATCACTAGACTGTAAAACGGGCAAACCCAAATTTCATCTGCTGTTTCCTACCTTTTTTTTCGAATGACTGGCAGGAGCACTGTTCTTTCTATTAGAAGGAAGCAAAGTACAGTTAGCAGTTATTTGCAGGGGGGGTAAGGCACCAAAAGGAGATTAGCTATAATTTTCTTGCTAGTTATACACACCAACAATAACATGGTTGTTATATTGATACAGGATGAGAAAGTGTTGTCAGTCATGACTCCTTGCATGCTTAATCAACAGCAGCCAACTTTAGCACAACAATTTCAGGTGGACACAAAAAAAATGCATGAACATAAGAGGACATAAATAAGACTGAGAGCAAAGTGTTCACTGTTAAAGAATACAAGTGAGAACCTTGTACAGCATAAAGTATGGAAGAAAGTAGATCACAACACAAAGGGTTCTGTGCACATCCATGGCAGAATTGCAACAGTAGGGAACTAAGTAGATCACAACACAAAGGGTTCTGTGCACATCCGTGGCAGAATGGCAACTACAGAATGAAAGTTGCGTAATAATCACAGGATCTTAATAAGCTTCCAGCATAGTTGGACAAAAGTATGTCTTACAGAATCTAAATGAGGACGCACCTCTTACACGGAATTAACAAAAAACACTACTCCCTCCGTTCCTAAATATAAGTCTTTCTAGAGATTCCACTACGGGCTACATACGGAGCAAAATGAGTGAATCCACACTCTAAAGTATGTCTATATACATACCTATGTAGTTCGTAGTGGAATCTCTAGAAAGACTTATATTTAGGAACGAAGGGAGTAAAAGTTGGTTTACAGGAGCAACCAGTCCCCAACCATTTACCTTAGGACAACAGAGTGTAAAGCAGGGCAAACCTAAATTTCATGTACTGTTATTTTCTGGCTAATACTGGCTAATTACACACACTAACAATAACGCCGTTCTTATCCTCCATTTCTAGGTTATCTCTGGTAACTAAATATTCATAGTACCCTTGTAAAAGTTCTTCTGTTTCTTACTCTATACCTTTCAAAATTGGCTCGTAAACCTCCAAATTTGCTAAAAATAACAGCTCCAAACAACCAAAACTCAGCATCAGAGATGAGTGAGGACCTTCCACACAAGCGGTCGTACATCCGTGCCGCCACCATCTGGCACGCCAAGGCAGGCGAGTCTCCGCAGCTCCCCCATGTTCACCACCTTCTTAGACAGCTGCGTCAACGGACGAACACAGAAAGGCAAAACGATTAGAACCCAAACACAGATCAAACCGACGGGAACGGCCGGCCCCAGAACAGAAACAGAAACCCTCACACCCACCGCGGCCTTGAAGTCGGCAAGCAAGTGCGCCCGGAGAGCAGCGCCGGCGCCGTACTCTTCTCGTATCTCTCCCTCGCGGCCAGCATAGGAATTGACCGGCTGCTCGTGCATTGGTGGCGGCGGAACGGAAGGAGGCGGCTGGGGGGACGGGGCAGGCGGCGGGGAGAAGTCGGCGCCGAAGGGGTCGGCGGGGGTCGAGGCGAGCGGCGGGGTCGCCCAAAGCGGGCTGTTGAGCCACTCCGGCACGGCCTTCGCCTTCTTCCGCATCGCTTCTCGGGTCATCTGGAAACCGCGGGGAGAAGGGAGGTGCGAATGGAGGGGTTTGGGCTCCGGGAGGTAGGTGGGGGAAATTGGGAAAGGTCAAGCCGCTGTTTTTTTCAGAAGGGTGGTATGTTTAGGTCGCCGCGCAGCCGCACGATATGCGCGCCCGTGACCGTGGCCGCACGATTCAGCGCTACGCCTCACGCGCATCCCTTTCTTCATCCTCGAAGCACCCGCCACCGGTGGCCACCGCGTGCATTTCTCTCCGGCTCCACGCATGTGACAGCCTGCACCCGATGCTTGTAGCTCCGGCGGTGACGGCCGCAATTCACGGGTGTGCTTGCCGCCGCTCACATCTGATGGCATGACTCGTCGGTCGCGGCTCACCGTCGCACCATCTCGACTCACCGGTTCCAGCAAAGTCGAGTGTCTGTTCTAGCAAAACATCGTCTAGCCTCGATCCATTGCAGGTAGTCGTGCTGCCGGTTGCAGCTTGTTATGTTGCCGGTTGTAGCAATTTGAAACGTTGGTTGTAGCAAGGTGTGATGTCGATTGTAGTAAAAATCATAACGGTGTGATTATAATAAGATGTGATGTCAGTTATAGCAAATTGTAATGTGAATTGAAGCATGTAGCAAAAACTTGTGACACCGGTTGTTGCTCGGAGCAGCGCCGCCTCACGGTCACTACGCTCGCCACTCATGGAGGCAAATCCCTCGGGCACCCGTTACAACTTCCTCCATTCAAAGTTGTAAGGGGGCAACAGGTAATATATTTAGTTGTACTTATTTTCATGTAGTTATTTAGTTGTACTTATTTTCATTTAGTTCTAGTTACTTAGTTATAGTTCTTTCATACAGTGTCTTTTGAAAGGCATAAGTAGAGTCTTTTCCAATTGCCCACAAAGGTTTTGACTTAGACATATTTACCAAAACTTTCAAATTGCTGGGTTTAGAGGTTCAGAATTAAAAAAATAATACATGGATGCAGCAAGTTACTCATATACTGAACATGGTTTTCAATTTGCCATGGATGAGTTAAAGAGTGAGTGTGAAGCAGCTTGGGTGTGGCTTAGCAAAATACCCAAACACACTTGGGCCAGACAAGCCATGGATGAGAACTGCAAGACAGACATAGTTGTTAACAATCTAAGTGAGGTTTTCAATAGGTGGGTCCTAGATGTCAGGGCTAAGCCAATAAGGACCATGGTTGATGGAATTAGGACAAAGTTAATGGTAAAGTTCAATGCAAATAGAACAAAAACTAATACTGTCAAATGGGAGATTTGTCCTTACATATGCAGAGAAACTGGAAGAAGCAAATAAGTGGTCTAGGAACTGCCAATCTTTGATGGCTGGACCACATCTTTATCAAGTGACAAGTGGAGAGAAAACATATGTTGTTAACCTAGAGGAAAAGAGTTGTGGGTGTAGGAAGTGGTATATGACAGCAGTGCCTTGCCATCATGTTGTTTCTGCCATACACAAAGCTAAGCTCCAGCCAGAGGACTTTGTTCATGATTCTTTCAAAAAACCAATGTACGAGGCTGCTTATAGTCCCATAATCTATCCAGTACCTGGCCCTGTCATGTGGCCAAGGACAGACAGTAGGGACGTTGAGCCTCCAGTCTTCAAAGAACACAAAGGCAGAGCATAGATATGAGAAGCCAACTCCAAAAGACACTTCAAGGATAGCCTCAATCACTTGTTCTAATTGCAGCCAAGTTGGCCATTGATAGACCAACTGCCATGATGCTTTGAAACCTGCACTAGCCATGAGAAAGAACAGGCATGAGGTAAGTAACAATGCAAAAAATGCTAAATTACTTGTGTTCTCTTTGCGTCTAACAAAAATGCTAAATTACTTGTGTTTTGTTTTGCATCCAAGCAACAGTCGTTACCCACCTGATGTTGCTACTGTTGCCTCTTCTGTTGCACCAGCACCAGCAAGGAGGGCTTCATCTTCTACCACTGCACCAGCACCAGCAAGGAGGGATTCATCTTCTATCATTGCACCATCACCAGCAAGGAGTGCTCCATCTTCTACCACTTAGCCAGCACCAGCAAGGAGGGCTCCATCTTCTGCCACTGCACCAGCACTGATGACCCACAAGTATAGGGGATCAATCGTAGTCCTTTCGACAAGTAAGAGTGTCGAACCCAACGAGGAGCAGAAGGAAATGACAAGCGGTTTTCAGCAAGGTATTCTCTGCAAGCACTGAAATTGTAGGTAACACATAGTTTGATAGCAAGGTAATTTGTAACGAGCAAGTAACGGTAACGGTGAACAAGGTGCAGCAAGGTAGCCCAATCCTTTTGAGGCAAAGGACATGCCAGAACAATCACTAGTAATAGGCAAAGTGTTCTTGAAGGTACATGGGAATTTCGTCTAGTCACTTTTATCATGATGTTTGATTCGTGTTCGCTACTTTGATAATTTGATATGTGGGTGGCCCGATGCTAAGGTGTTGTTCTTACTTTAACCAACAACCTACTTATGATTAACCCCCTTGCAAGCATCCGCAACTACGAGAAAAGTATTAAGACAAAGTCTAACCATAGCATTAAACATGTGGATCCAAATCAGCCCCTTACGAAGTAGCACATAAACTAGGGTTTAAGCTTATGTCACTCTAGCAAACCATCATCTAATAACTACTCCACAATGCATTCCCTTTGGCCCATGAATGGTGAAGTGTCATGTAGTCGGCGTTCACATGACACCACTAAGGAAATCACAACATACATATCATCAAAATAACGAACACATATCAAATTCACATGATTACTTGCAACATGACTTCTCCCATGACCTCAAGAACAGGTAACTACTCACAAATAATATGCATGCTCAAGATCAAAGGAGTATTGAATAGCATAATGCATCTGAACATATAATCTTCCACCAAATAAACCATATAGTAATCAACTACGCAAGGTAATCAACACTAGTAGTCACCCACACGTACCAATTTGAGGTTCCGGTACAAAGATTGAACACAAAAGATGAACTAGGGTTTGAGAGGAGATGGTGTTGATGGAGATTGGCCTCCCAAAGATGATAGGGGTGTTGGTGATGACGATGGCTCTGATTTCCCCCTTTGGAAGTTCCCCCGGTAGAATCGCTCCGCCGAAGGGCAAAAGTGCTCTTGCCCAAGTTCCGCCTCGAGGCGGTGGCGCTTCATCCCAAAAGTCTTCCTCTTGATTTTTTTAGGTTTTTTGGGAATTTATACCAGAAGATGGGCACCGGAAGCGAGCTTGGCTGGGCACGATACACCAGGGCGCGGCCAGGGGGGCCTGGCACGCCCTGGTAAGTTGTGCCCACCTGGGAGCCCTCCTTCGGTAGTTTTCAGCTCCAGTAATTTTTATTAAATGCAAAAATAATCTTCGTAAATTTTTAGCTTCATTAGAGTTGTGCAGAATAGGTATCTCTGACGTGCTTTTCTTGGATCCAGAATTCCAGTTGTCGGTATTCTCCCTCTTTGTGTAAACCTTCCATATTATGAGAGAAAAAAGCATTAGAATCACTCCCCAAAGCATTATTATTCAAAAAAACGGAGTAAATAATAGTAGGAAATCATGATGCAAAATGGACGTATCAACTCCCCAAAGCTTAGACCTCGCTTGTCCTCAAGCGAAAGCCGAAATTGAAAAGCATGCCCACATGGGTTGAGAGAGAGGTGTCGATAAAAACAAAATACAGACATAGAAGTGATATGTCTCCATCGTATCCACTTTTCCAAACTCTTTTGCCCTTGTTTTGGACTCTAATTTGCATGATTTGAATGGAACTAACCCAAACTGACGTTGTTTTCAGCAGAATTGCCTTGGTGTTATGTTTGTGCAGAAATAAAAGTTCTCGGATCGTCTTGAAAATTTAAGGAGAATATTTTTGGATTTAATAAAAATGTTGGCGCAAGAATCAACCAGTGGGGGGCCACCTGTAGGGCACAAGCCTGCTGGGCGCAGCCACCCCCTGGTCACGCCTAGCAGGCTTGTGGGGCCCTCGTGGCTCCTCCGACCTCCTCTCCAACTCCATATAACCCTATTCATGGAGAAAAAATCAAAGAGAAGAGTTCATCGCGTTTCACGATACGGAGCCACGGCCACCTCCTGTTCTTCCTCGGAGACCAGATCTGGAGTCCGTTTTGGGCTCCGAAGAGGGGAAATCGATGCCATCGTCATCACCAACCATCCTTCATCACCAATTCCATGATGCTCTCCGACGTTTGTGAGTAATCCCATCATAGGCTTGCTGGACGGTGATGGGTTGGATGAGATTTATCATGTAATCAAATTAGTTTGTTAGGGTTTGATCCCTAGTATCCACTATGTTCTGAGATTGATGTTGCTATGACTTTGCTATGCTTAATGATTGTCATTAGGGCCCGAGTGCCATGATTTCAGATCTAAACCTATTATGTTTTCATGAATATATATGTGTTCTTGATCCTCTCTTGCAAGTTGTAGACACCTGTTATGAGTTATGATCCGCATCCCCCAGGGTGACAATAACTAGAATTCTTTTCGATGATTACCGTAGTTTGAGGAGTTCATGCATTCACTAAGTGCTAATGCTTTGGTCCGGTTCTCTATTAAAAGGAGGCCTTAATATTCCTTAGTTTCCATTAGGACCCCACTACCATGGGAGGGTAGGACAAAAGATGTCATGCAAGTTCTTTTCCATAAGCACGTATGACTATATATGGAATACATGCCTACATTACATTGATGAATTAGAGTTAGTTCTGTATCACCGTATGTTATAACAGTTGCATGATGAATGCCATCCGACATAATTATCCATCACTGATCCATTGCCTACGAGCTTTCCACATATTGATCCTTGCTAAGTTACTACTCCGGTGCTACTATTACAATCACTATAACACTGCTACTGTTACTTTTGCTACTGTTACCGTTACTTCCATACTACTTTGCTACTGAATACTTTGCTGTAGATATTAAGTCTTTCAGGTGTGGTTGAATGGACAACTCAGCTGTGAATACTCGAGAATATTCTTTGGCTCCCCTTGTGTCGGATCAATAAATTTGGGTTGAATACTCTACCCTCGAAAACTGTTGTGATCCCCTATACTCATGGGTCATCAAGACCTTTTTCTGGCGCCGTTGCCGGGGAGCATAGCTCTATTCTCTAAGTCACTTGGGATTTATATCTGTTGATCACTATGAAGAATCTGAAAGATTCGAAAACCAAGATATATCCCTCTACTACGAGGGGAGGTAAGGAACTGCCATCTAGCTCTGCACTTGATTCACCTTCTGTTATGAGTAAGTTTGCGACACCACCACCTGCTAGTATTTTTGATATGTCGCAAGTGATTGATGATGCCACTTCTACTATGCATGATGCTTATGATGATACTTTGCTTGATAATACTATGCCACCGGGTGAATTTCTTGATGAACAAATTGCTAGAGTCAATGCTGAAAACTATGATACTTCTGAAACTGATGAAATTATTGAAACTGAACACTTTGAGACACCTGCTAGACCTAGCTCTCCTAGATATGAATTGCCTAATATTCCTGAGGGTTATGTTATGGAAGGAGAGGTAGCTAGGGACTTTATTGCTTGTAAGGATAGAGATGATCTTAAGAAATTACTATGCAAGTGGAAAGAAAAATCTTTGAATGCTAGAATGAAATATGATCCTAAGTTTGCTACTTCACCTTTCTTTGTTACTGATAAGGATTATGAATTCTCTGTTGATCCTGAGTTAATTACTTTGGTTGAATCTGATCCTTTCCATGGTTATGAATTTGAAACTGTTGTGGCGCATCTTACTAAACTGAATGATATAGCCACCTTATTTACTCATGAGGAAAAAAATTGTTACTATTATATCCTTAAGTTGTTTCCTTTCTCGTTAAAAGGTGATGCTAAGATATGGTTTAATTCTCTTGCTCCTGGTTGTGTGCATAGCCCCCAGGATATGATTTATCACTTCTCTGAAAAATATTTTCCTGCCCATAAGAAAAAAGTTGCCTTACAGGAAATATTTAACTTTGTGCAAATTGAAGAAGAAAGTCTCCCACGAGCTTGGGGGAGGCTTCTCCAATTACTTAATGCTTTGCTTGGTCATCCTCTGAAGAAAAATGAATTACTTGACATCTTTTATAATGGACTAACCGATGCTTCTAGGGACCACCTAGATAGTTGAGCTGGTTGTGTTTTCAGGGAACAAACTATTGAACAAGCTAAAATACTATTGAACAATATATTGAGCAATGATAATGATTGGAATATTCCCGAACCATCTCCGAATCCAACTCCGAAGAAAAGAGGTATTCTATTTCTCAGTCCTGAAGATATGCAAGAGGCAAAGAAATCTATGAAAGAAAAAGGTATTAAAGCTGAATATGTTAAGAATCTACCACCTATTGAAGAAATACTGTAGGGTAACGCAGCAGAAAACAAAAAAATTCTGACCTATGCACCAGCCCAGGACCACTATGGAGACTGCATACAAGGTTTGATCATTTTCGTTACCGACTCGTAGCGCAGCGGAAGTAGAGTTGATGACGAACGGTGGTGCAGATCCCCGCAGCTAGGATTTTACAACCTCCCAACCGCGAGGATGTATACCCTCATCTGCCCCACGGACAGCCCTTCGGGAGGCGGTCGGACAGTCCCCCGGATGGTGTCGCGGACAGCCCTTCGGGAGGACCTCCAAAACTTGGATTGTCACTCGGACAGCCCTTCGGGAGGACCTCCAAAACTCAAACGGTCACACGGACAGCCCTTCGGGAGGTACTCTCGAACTAAGACCGAAACTACGATCTCTCTACAGAGTTGCACACATACGGTGTCATCTATCCGGCAGGGCTTCGCCATCTAGAACTAGTTCCCAATGGAACCCAGACAGCCTTTCAGCTCTACGAAACTCTTTTCGTGGGAGGGAGAGAAGAAGCCAGATAATGCATGACATGTGTATGAGAGTTGGAGTGGTGATGGAGAGCTCCTCTCCACCTCCTTTTATAGGTGAACGAGGGGGTGGTGGTGGCTGAAATTTCAGCCACATGAAAGCACCCACAAAACAAGTAAGCATGTTCCCATCAAACATGGAGAAAACATGTTCCCTTGTCCATGGTGTTCCCCCATGGGGCCCCACCTTCCTCCCAACACTCTCCACCATTTGTGGAGGCTGCCCCCACCATGGGGCCCCCCCAACACCTTTTGTCCAGCCACAAGGGGCTGCCCCCAAAAAGGGAGGCACCCCAAAACAGCCCCACGAAACGTGGGATCTTGTCCCCTCATGTTGGGACAAGATGTTTTCCGTGACTATTACTTCTGAAAAATTCTGGAAGGTCCCAGAACATTTTCGGCACCCTCTAAAATTATCTGGACACGCTCCGGAACATTTCCGGTATGGTGGTTTAATTTAAAATCATCTTCGTTTACCCGGTAAACAATTCCGGCAGCTCCGAAAACCTTTTCCGGTTTTTTCTCCGAAAAATCCAGAAATTACCAGACCGATCTGGCAACCTCCAAAACATTCCCGATGCTTGCCGAAACCTTTTTGGATCAATGGTTTTATCCTAAACAACTTTTCGGTTTTACCAAAAAATTTTCGGTGTTCTCTCCGGAACTTTTCTGTTGTCTCCGAAACTATTTCAGTGACTTTCTCTCGGACTCCTTGTCTAGTATTCAACGGATAGATGACCCTTAAGCGTGTGACCCTATAGGTTCGGTGAAGCATAGACATGACCCGGAACCCCTTCTAGGTCATGTGTAACTTTGCATGGAACATAAACCTAATTATGAACAGGGAGATAATCAATAACATTTATTATTGCCTCTAGGGCATATCTCCTACAGACTCCCACTTGCACTAGAGTCAATAATCTAGTCAATGCTAATGCACTTTACACCTATGGCATACTGGTGTAAAATATGCTTCACTTGTGGTATAGCCTGATGTCCAACGGATCTGACAACTTCAGCTCCGTGTGTAACTTTGCATATCCTCGCGTTTTCACGCTATCACAAAATTCGTATTTTGTGTGAACTTGGCTTTGCATATGTGCGAATCATTGGTTGAAACCTAATTCCTTAGACTGAGCTATGGAGCAACTATCTGCAATAGTGTCTCATAGACCAAAGCCATCTTGGAACCATACTAAGTTCATAAATGAACTATATGATTCAACAACTTCTTTGTCGCTTCCAAAGCATCAACATACTTAGCCTTTGTTATAGAATTCGCCACAGTATCTTGTTTGGAACAATTTCCAACTACCGTGCCACCATATTGTGTATTACACAAAACCCTTAACTTAAATCGAAAATCGCATGGAGCATTAATTGAGATTGTATCGATGTAATTACTTACAACGAGCACTTCATAATCTCTGCTTGCGAGAAAACATGTCATCAACACTACTCTAGTACTTAATGACATCTTTCACTGTTGTCCCATGATCAGTGCTTTGATCACTTTGGTATCTATACTCGCAACAACTTGGGAGTATCAGACATATCTGGTTGTTTTTACATACCATGGAATACATGATTAATCCAAACACTAGAGTGTGTGGAATCTCCATCATGTATTTTACTCGTCGGTGTTTTGGGACACTGAGTCTTGCAAAAACTCTTTCCATGTGACTTCGGCAAGAATCACTCCTTGGCGTTTTTAAATGCTAAAAGGTTTTAGCACCTTGTCAATATGTATTCATTGCTTAGCCCCATTAGGTAAATCTATCTCCATAGATCATCATGCCTAATATGGAGGCTATTTAGCCTAAGCACTTCATCAAAAATTTATTTTCAAATGAAGTCCTAATTCATGTCAAGAAATTTATTTCCAATTAACAATGTGTCAAACACACAACGTTTTTAGAAATATTATTATGCTCCCACTTACTTTCTTGAATCACAAGCATCTTCGTTACCATTGATGAAGTCAAAAACCCTTTTGACCATTTCATCAAACCATGAAGATTCCAACTCCATTTTGCTCTCTTCTGTCCATTGCTGGAACTCTGAAGTTTGCATACTTACTAGCATCCTCTGGATCGACAAATTACTTTGGACTGTATCACATACAAGTCCTAGGTTTCATTTCCATCGGATGGAAATACTTTTATCATCCATGTTTCATATCTCATGATTGATATATGTATTAATTGCTAGTTCAACCCGAACCGACCTTAAGCATCGCTACGGTGAAACAACCTCATCGTAGTCAACTCCTTGAACTTGTTATTTCAACAAGTCAAGCTTTATGGATAAAACATTCTTATCCGTATCAGTTTTTAGTTCCATAAATATTTGTTAGACTCTAAGTCCTCTAAAAGGTGTATCAAGGTTTTAATCTTGAATCACTTATATGGAAACTATCTCAGATTGTATTGGCATTTAGCCAATCTCGGAGTCAGGGCCCATCAACGCTTCCTTGTGTATTGTAGGTATACTGTTGTCTAACAACAATATCTCGTTTGCGCACCTGATAGGTTTGCACGAGCTTTGCCTACGTGGTTCAGCTGCACGTTCGACCGAAGTCCATACAATTTATTGTAGAGACTTCCGTATCAGTCGTAGTAGGAAACAACAGAATCATTTCCAGGGTTTCTTTCCTTTGAACTGATGAGGAAGATACTGGTTATCTCTTCGAGTTGCACTGTCCTCCCACTCACCTTTTGTAAGAACTATTCTCTTTAAAAGCATACCGTTTTGTGGCAAAACCCTTTTCCTCGGTATAGTGGTGGGGGAATACCCAATGACTTGGGATAACCATACAAAGTAGCACCTGTCTGATTTGGAATAGGTTTGTAACCTTTTACACAAGCCCCATATTCCAAATGTTAAGAAAAGATATAACATGGTTGGGCGTACCATACCATGGCGTCATTTCAACAGACCTGATGGATATCTTTTCAGTGTAAAAGACGCAGTCTCTAAAGCTTCACTCTATAAAAGGGATAATGGCAAATCTATTTATGTCATCTTTGATCTTACCATGTCATAAATGGTTCGATTACATCTTCACGGACTTTCCACTTGTTGTGGTGTTCCGGGAGGTGCAAATTATGAAACCTTTTTCACAACTCATCAGACATTCGCTAAACTTGTAACTCAAATATTCCTTTCCGCAATCAAATTGCAGAAACATAATTTTCTTGGTACAATAACTTCTACTTCATTTTTGAAAACCTTTCGAATGATTTCAAAAGATCCAGACTTACGTCTCATCAAGTAAATATCCATATATCTACTTGAGTCAATTTTTTAAGGTAGACAAATCCACTGTTTGCAACGACATTTATCGGACTACATACATCAAATGTATGATCAGTAATAAGTTCTTTGCTCGTTCCTTATGGCCTGTGAATGGTATTCTAGTTAGTTCACCTTTTTGGAGGAAAGTTGCAAGTGTTAGATGATTCAAAATCAAATGACTTCAAAATCCATCATAATGGAATTTTCCATGCGGGTTTCTCCAATGTGACCAAATGCAGTGCCACGCATATGTGGTATTCTTTTAGTCATGCGACATTTAGCGTCAGTGTTATGGATGTATCATATTTCCATAAATATTCATAACATACATCCCATCTAGGATGGAAGCATGGCCCTTCATGTTATTCATAATACTGAACAACAATTGTTGTTTTTATGAACAACTCTTTTGCAACAAACATTGTGCAAAGGGCTAGTGTGTATGAAACTCTAAAATGAATTATAAAAGTAAACCCAGAGGTAATGTAATATTATCAATATTCATAACATACGTCTCATTCATAATGAAAGTATGGCTCTTATGTTATTCATAACACCGAACATGAAAAGTTCTCTTATGAACAACCTTCTTGCAAGATACCTTATGCAAAGGGCTAGAGTGTGAAACTCTAAAATGAATTATGAAACTTAATACATAGGGAATACACCGATGGAAGGCGTAGTAACATTTACTATGTTCCTTGCGTGTATCTAAACCTCATCCCTCGCTAGTCTTTCAGGCCATAGTAGTTCTTACATCGAGTTGCAACAGAATGCAATCGAGCGGGTATCTTTGTGATTAACTCACAATACCCAAGAATTAGTGATTAACATGTTTAACCATAATTGCCAAGAACAATATCTTTGACCAGCCTTCTATACATCAAAAACTTTGTATGACATTCATACATGAGCTGGATATTCCAGTCTTCTTTCCTTTTGCCATTATACTTCTAACAGTTTAACTTTTCAGTGTTTCTCCTACTCTCAGAAGAAGCATCCAACTTAAGAGTGGCGTTAGCCCTAGACTTCCTAGGCGTGAAAGTCTCACTAACACCCTTTGGACACTTCCTTTCTCTTTAAGTTGTTGTTTTATTCACCTTTAATCATATGACAAGCGTTCTCCTGGATCCCTCTCTTATCAGTCTAATGCATAGTAAACTTCTTTACTAGTAGTTTGCAAACAAACATTGCGTTGGATATCTCATATCTTTTAGCCTTTGTCTGTCTCTGAAAATGATTTTTAGATTCCATGAATATCACATAACTATCCAAACTTTCGAAGTTCGGGTCTCATGGAAGCAAACATATTGCACTTTGACTGAAAAGGATTTCTAGCTTTTGGATCGAAGGACGAGAGTCACATGATCCATAGCATTAGCGGGAGAATACCAAAAGCATGCGATAGGACAAAGTCCTTCTCGGCACTCTTGAGGACAATCCTCACATTACGTTACCAACCGCAAAGTTTTAACCAAATATTTAACAGCTATTCAATTTTAATAGGGAAGGTGGAAACACGAGCCATTATTCTACAACTATTATGCAAATCACACTTAGACATTGTTCAAAATTAATTGCACTGAGAATTAAAAAAGTTAATTCTATAGTGCGCTCCCACTCAAATCAATATATCTCATAATTGATTTTGAGTGATGCAAGACCCAACTTTCAATTCAACGTCAAGGATGTAACCATCTCAAGTGACGAGAATTTCAATTGGTAGGCCAACTTGCCAGTCACATCTCTATGTGACTCTTGTTCATCTTTCGATGCGTGTGTTCCGAGCTCATGACTTTCATGCCTGAACGTCAAGACAACCAAGTGATCTCGCTGCGAGGTCTCAACTCATCCGCCTCACACTTCTCTAATTGTTCGTACCCATGTAACCATGTGATACCCCGAAGAGATAGGTGTCATGACGGTGCTACACTTGGGAGAACACTAACTACTTGATATTTTGTGAGATATCACCCTAATAAAAAGTGACTACCATGCAATCAAGAAGGGTGCATCAAGAGGGATAAACATCTCAGAAGTTACCGAAACAATTTTGGTACCCTCCAATAATTTCCACGCATGTGCCGAAACCAATTTGACTTGATGCTACACTCCGAAACAACTTTTTGGTTTTACCAAAACTATTCTGATGTTCTCTCTGCGAATCTTTTCTGCTGTCCGAAACTTTTTTGGTGATTTTCTCTCAGACTCCCTGTCTAGTATTCAGCAGATAGATGACCCTTAAGCGTGTGAACCTATAGGTTTGGTGAAGTATAGACATGACCCGGAACCCCTTCCGATCAATGATCAACATCGGAGCCATGGACACCCATATTGACCCCTATACCCACACGAATGAATATTCGAGTGAACCTCCAGTTATCGTGTGCTATTCCTGTTGCTTCGCGATATGTTACAAATACCTGAGGTGAGACATGTTGGCATCCCCGTGGATCAACAACTTGTCCACTATGCCAGTTACCTCGTTACCGGTGTTGTTCTCTTTTCTCGTTCCCGTGTTCCGGCATCCCCGTGATCAAATCACAAAGTGTCTGGCCAAACGATGATGGATACCATAACACCGAGAGGGCCCAGAGATGTTTCTCCATCGTCGGAGGAGCAAATCCCAATCTTGAGCTATCAAGTTACTTGACATACTTTTCCATGAACCCGTAAGCCGCCGTAATAGCCACCCATTTACGGATGACGTTTAACAAACCCCAAAGTTCATGAAGCAAGCATGAAGAAACTCGATACTCTCATGGTCTAAGGAATTATGCAAACATTAACTTCTCTGTGTTATTAACCATTAACTTATGACGAATATATCTCATATCATAACATCAATTCGGGTCGATTCAACACAAATGTTCTTCTAACATTGTGCCCTCAAAATTGCCGGCATAGCCATGCCCATGATCAGGAAAACAGGATCATCATACAATACTTGAGCCAGTCTTAGAGGCCAGACTAGGAATACAATTTACCGTTTATTATTCCACACGTGCATATGAGTCTTCCTTCAAGCCTCGTGGTTATTGTAGACTCGAGAACCATAGCAGTTATAGCATGGAACATAAACCTAATTATGAACAGGGAGATAATCAATAACATTTATTATTGCCTCTAGGGCATATCTCCTACAAATACATGGTCTTGATAACCCGACATAGGTAGTAGAGGTAAATTATCTTCGTAGATTTGATGAAAGCGATATTCCTTATAATAAGTCTGCTAGCCAATGCTTGGATGAATTTGATAATTTTGTTGTCAAGCAAGAAAATTTTAATGCTTATGTTAGTAGACAATTGAAACATAATGCTTTCATGCTTGATCACTTAGGTGATTATATGAGTAGAACTATCAATGATCTTAAACTGATTAGTAAGCATGCTTCCATGGTAACTACTCAAGTAGAACAAGTGCTTAAGGCACATAATGACTTGCTTAATGAGATGAACAGTAAAAACAATGATCATTCTGTTAAAGTTGTGACTATAGGTGGAAGAATGAATCAAGAACCTTTGTATCGTGAGGGCCACCCTAAGAGAATTGAACAAGATTCTCAAAGGGATAATATTAATGCACCTAGTCATTCCAATAATAGGAGGAATAAGGATGATGATAGAACCTTGCATGCTGCTACTGAACCTGTTATAGATACACCTGAAAACCCAAATGATGTTTCTGTTTCTGATGCTGAGACACAATCTGGTGAGGAACATGAGCCTAGTGATAATATTAATGATGATGTTCATGTTGATGCTCAACCTAGTAATGATAATGATGTGGAGATTGAACCTGCTATTGATCTTGATAACCCACAACCTAAGAATAAAAGATATGACAAAAGAGACTTTATTGCTAGGAAGCATGGTAAAGAAAGAGAACCATGGGTTCAGTAGCCCATGCCTTTTCCTCCTAAACCATCCAAGAAAAAGGATGATGAGGATTTTGAGCGCTTTGTTGAAATGCTTAGACCTGTGTTTTTGCGTACGCGCTTGATTGATATTCTGAAAATGTCTCCTTATGCTAAGTATATGAAAGATATTGTGACTAATAAAAGAAAGATACCGGAAGCTGAGATTTCCACCATTCTTGCTAATTATACTTTCAAGGGTGGAGTACCAAAGAAATTAGGAGATCCAGGAATACCAACTATGCCATGCTCTATTAAAGCGAATTATATTAAAACTTCTTTATGTGATTTGGGAGCTGGTGTTAGTGTTATGCCTTTCTGTTTATATCGTAGTCTTGATTTGAATAAGTTGACACCTACTGAAATCTCTTTGCAAATGGCTGATAAATCAACTGCTCTGCCTATCTGTATTTGCGAGGATGTACCTGTCATAGTTGCAAATGTTTCTATCTTAACGGACTTTGTTATTCTTGATATTCCCGAGGATGATAGTATGTCGATCATCGTTGGTAGACCCTTTTTGAATACTGTAGGGGTTGTTATTGATTGCAACAAGGGCAATGCCACTTTTCATATTAATGGGAATGAGCATACGGTACACTTTCTGAAGAACAACCTCAAGTTCATAGTATCAACTCCATTGAAAAAATTCCAACGATTATTATTGGAGACTTTGAGTTCCCTCTTCCTACTGTCAAGAAGAAATATGATATACTTATTGTTGGGGATATACATATCACCATTGAGGTAACTTAGTGTTATTCCAAAATTCTTCGGTTTCATGTTATTCGAAAGAAGTTTGTTAATAAGACTTGATCAACCTTATTGATGGATTCCTTTTGATGAGCATGAGATGGATGAATTTAGAAAGCACAACTCCCTGTACCCAACTTTTATTTTCTGCTAGTTAGATTAAATTAAGTAAGAATGCTATTATTTTTCTGTTTTCTGAGTTTCCTGTGCAATAAAAAAGTGACCTAAAAATAAAAGTTCTTCAAATGTCGTGAAAATGGAGTATGATTTTTTGTGGAATATTTTAAAAAAATTGGCACTAAGCACACTACAGGGGGCTGCACCAGTCGGCCACAAGCCCACAAGACGCGGCCACCCCCTGGTTGCGCCTAGCAGGCTTGTGGGTCCCACGTGGCCCCCCTTCACTTATTCCAGCACCCATCCACTTCATCTTCCTCCAGAAAGAATCCCACCATTGCTCAAACCCGTGTTCTAGCTCATTTTGCTGCCACTTTTGATCTCCTTGTTCAAAGCTTCATTCGCAAAACTATTTTGGGGAATTGCTCTTCGATATGTGACTCCTCCAATGGTCCAATTAGCTTTTGTTCTAGTGCTTTATATATTCCAAATTTTTGCTGCTATGGTGACCTTGTTCTTGAGCTTGCATGTCAAATTTATATTGTCCCAAGTAGTTTTGATGCATGATATAGCCTCTAGGCACTTGAGGGAGTGATTGCTATGAGTTTTGTTTACCTTTATTTTGAGTCACTAAAAATTTCAGAAATTTTCAGAAAAAGAAAAAATATTGAGGAGGGTGTTTCAAGGGGGTTCATCGAGCAAGAAGGCCCCGAGACTCACGATACGTGAGCCCAACCTTGAACCACCGAGGGAAGCACAAGTACAACCTTGTGAATGGCTAGCAGATCAATTCATGAGTGATGTTGGTTTCAAGGAAGAATTCTACGCATACGACCTTGTTGACAAATGCAAGCAATACTATCAACTCACAGATTCTTTTGTGCGGAGGTTTGAATTTTCGCTGAAGCGTAATAAACCTTCCGTCCTATTTGACCTCTATGAAAAATCATATACCTTGAACATAGAGGATTTTAATCATGCATGCAAAATTCCACAATGGGGTAGTTATAGTGATCCGCACAAAACTGAATATAATGATTTTATTGCTAGCATTACCGTCAGAGAAACTAGAAATATTACACAGGCTACCATGGGGAGCATTCACTTCCCTGCCACACATTATTTTGCTCTATTCATAGGTAGATGTGTTAATGGTAAAACTGAGCATAGCCACCTTTGTGCAACCGATCTTAGTATTCTTAAGAGTGCAGTAATGGGCGAAAGGCGATATAACTTAGGAGGCATTATTGCTAGAAGGTTGCATAATAATGCTAAGGATGGAGATTTCTTTGGTGGGATTTATGCCACTCATTTAGCTAATTATCTAGGGGTACCCATACACGGAAATGATACTAGGGGTACCCATACGCGGAAATGATATTGAGTTACCACCTGCTTTTCTTGATTATGAGGCTTTGGTACGTTTTCAGTTTCTTGAAAGGAACGAACAATCTCTCCAGTACCGACTAATTTTTGACAGACAGCGTGATGTCCATGTTACCCTTCCTGTTCCTGCCTTCTTTAACTTTTCGGAAAAACAGAGATACATTATAACCAGAGAGGAGGAAGACGAGTACAAGAGGAGCGTGGAATTAGCTCGCCTTCACGCTACAATCGTTCAGGCGGTAGCCGCCGCAGCCCAGTACAACCCCAACTATGACTTCAGATATTATCAGGGCCAGCCATGGCCATAGACAAACTTAGGCCAAAAGCCTAAGCTTGGGGGAGTACGTATTTCTCACCGACTTTACATTCATGTTCACACACTCATCTTAGTAGTCGGTGTTCATACTCTTTCATTGTACCATCCATGGCAGTTTATTTTCTTGTTTCGCTTTCTTCTTGTGTGTTTATTTAACTTTGAGAAAAATACAAAAAAATAGTTCTAGCTTTATTTCCAGTTGATTAGTTGTAGCATTAAAAAGAAGACCCAAAAATATTTTTCGTTCTTCTTTTACTTGTTGGGAGCTTTCCCGTGTAAATAGTTTTTCTCGTTCATGTTTTGATTTTTCTTTCTTTGGGTCGTAAGGAGAAGACCACAATGAAAATGTTGAGTGACTCTCATATGCATTATTGTTCACCTATTAGAGAGTCCATGTTACCTTGTCTTCTCATTTGAGTTATTGTTTGCAGATTCTAGCTTAGTCCAATGCACGTGCACTCTTATTATTATCCACACCATTCGGTCGTGCAAGTGAAAGGCAATAATGACGATATTTGATGAAAAGATTGAGATGGAGAAAAGCTGGTATAAACTCGACCTATCTTGCTTTTGTAAATATGATTAGCTCATCGTTCTGAATTCAGTTCATCATGGGTGAAACATATTTGCAATGGTAATTAGAGATTGTAGTTACTCATGCCATGCTTAATTAGCTAAGAGTGGATAATTGTTTGTTTTGGGTGCCAACATGCATATTAAAATGGTTGTGATGTAGTATGATGGGATGGTATCATCCTCTGAACGATTCAAGTGGCTCGACTTGGCACATGTTCATGCATGTAGTTGAAACAAAATCAACATAGCCTCCACGATATTTAAGTTCATAGTGATTTATATCCTACTCATGCTTGCATTCAATGTTGGTTAATCTCAAAGCATGTTGATGATTGTGTCGCTCTCTAGTTGGTTGCTCCCCAATCTTTTGCTAGCCTTCACTTGTACTAAGCTGGAATACTGCTTGTGCATCCAATCCCTCAACCCAAAAGTTGTTTCATATGAGTCCACCATACCTACCTATATGCGGTATTTACCTGCCGTTCAAGTAAATTTGCATGTGCCAAACTCTAAACCTTCAAATAAACATTCTGTTTTGTATGCCCAAATCGCTCATGTGGTGACTGGGGGTTGTTAGTATCTTCCATGCTAGGTGGGTTATTCTCACGATACGTGTTGATTCACTATCATTCACGAGAAAGTGGTCGGTAATTCGGACACCCAATTACATGCTCGAAATAAAAGCAAAATCTAATTAAACAAAACTCCCCCAGAACTGTGGTTGTATGGACGGTACCCGTGGATTCAGCTCGTCGTGGAGTGTGACTGATTGGTGGAGGGGGAGTAAAAACTTTATCATTTTGTTTGGGAACCACCTATAATGTATCTAGCATGGAAGATATTTAAAACCTCTTGGTCGTTATGTGAGCAATGAAAGCATACCGCTCAAAAATCATTACTTATCTCTATTTTAAAAACTCGAGCTCTGGCACCTCTGCAAATCAATGCTTCCCTCTGTGAAGGTCCTTTCCATTTACTTTATTGTTGAGTCATCATCTTCTTATAAAAGGCACCAGTTAGAGAGCACCACTGTCATTTGTATGCTTTGTTGTTAATTGATATTGAGTATGAGCATGACTGGATCTCTTTCACCATGAATTACAATGTCTAGCCAGTCCTTGTTCTTCAGAGGTGCTCTGCATTTATGTTTTGCGGTCTCAGAAAGGGCTAGCGAGATACCATTTTGTCATATTACATCATGATTGTTTTGACAAAGTGTTGTCATCCGAGAGTTATTATTATTGCTCGCTAGTTGATTATGTCATTGATATGAGTAAATGTGAGACCTAAATGTTATTGTGAACATGGTTAGTCCATGATGTTTGCTGAAAATCTGAACATCAGTTGGATGTATTTACAACAACAAGATCAAACAGAGTTTGTAAAAGTTTTTCTTTATCACTTTCAGTTTATCCACTGAACTGCTTGAGGACAAGCAATGGGTTAAGCTTGGAGGGTTTGATACGTCTCCATCGTATCCACTTTTCCAAACTCTTTTGCCCTTGTTTTGGACTCTAATTTGCATGATTTGAATGGAACTGACCCGGACTAACGCTGTTTTCAGCAAAATTGCCTTGGTGTTATTTTTGTGCAGAAATAAAAGTTCTCGGATCATCCTGAAAATTTATGGAGAATATTTTTGGATTTAATAAAAAATACTGGCGCAAGAATCAACTAGAGGGGGCCACCTGCAGACCACAACCCTGCTAGGCGCGGCCACCCCCTGGCTGCGCCTGACACGTCCCCGTCGTATCTATAATTTTTGATTGTTTCATGCCAATATTCTACAACTTTCATATAATTTTGGCAACTTTTTTTACTATTTTTTGAGACTAACATATTGATCCAGTGCCTAGTGTCAGTTCCTGCTTGTTGCATGTTTTTTGTTTCGCAGAAAATCCATATCAAACAAAGTCCAAACGGGATAAAAACTTACGGAGATTTTTTGGAATATATGTGAATTTTGGGAAGTGGAACCAACAGAAGGTGGTGCCCGAGGGGCCCACAAGCCTGCCAGGCGGGCCCTCAGGGCTTGTGGCCACCCCTTAGGTCGGTTGGATCTGTCCTTTGGCCGCAGGAAAGATATTTTATAAGGAAAATCCCCTCAAAATTTCAGCCCAATCGGAGTTACAGATCTCCGAATATTTAAGAAACGGTGAAAGGCCAGAATCTGGGAGCGCGGAAACAGAAGGAAACAGAGAGAGAGATCCAATCTCAGAGGGGCTCTCGCCCCTCCACCGCCATGGAGGCCAAGGATCATAGGGGAAACCCTCCTCCCATCTAGGGAGGAGGTCAAGGAAGAAGATTAAGGAGGGGGGATCTCCCCCCTCTCTCCCGGTGGCATCGGAACGCCGTCAGGGCCATCACCGTGACGACAATCTACTCCAACAACTCCTCCATATTCACCAACACCTCCATCACCTTCCCCCATCTATCTACAGCGGTCCACTCTCCCACAACCCGTTGTACCCTCTACTTGAACATGGTGCTTTATGCTTCATATTATTATCCAATGATGTGTTGCCATCCTATGATGTCTGAGTAGATATATTTTGTCCTATTGGTTGATTGATGATCATGATTGGTTTGAGTTGCATGTTTTATTATTGATGTTGTCCTATGGTGCTCTCAGTGTCGCGCAAGCGTGAGGGATCCTCGCTGTAGGGTGTTGCAATGTGTTCATGATTTGCCTATGGTGGGTTGCTTGAGTGACAGAAGCATAAACCCGAGTAGGTGGGTTGTTGCATATGGGAGTAAAGAGGACCTGATACGTTATAATGCTATGGTTGGGTTTTACCTTAATGATCTTTAGTAGTTGCGGATGCTTGCTAGAGTTCTAATCATAAGTGCATATGATCCAAGTAGAGAAAGTATTTTAGCTTATGCCTCTCCCTCATATAAAATTGCAATAATGATTACCGGTCTAGTTATCAATTGCCTAGGGACAATTCCGCAACTCCTACCACCACTTTTCCACACTCGTTAAAGTAACTTAGTTGTTTCTTTATCTAAGCAGCCCCTAGTTTTTATTTACGTGTTCTTTATTATCTTGCAAACCTATCCTATCACACCTACAAAGTACTTCTAGTTTCATACTTGTTCTAGGTAAAGTGAACGTTAAGCGTGTGTAGAGTTGTATTGGTGGTCGATAGAACTTGAGGGAATATTTGTTCTACCTTTAGCTCCTTGTTGGGTTCGACACTCTTACTTATCGAGAAAAGCTACAATTGATCCCCTATACTTGTGGGTTATCAGCGCCTAGCAGGCTTGTGGGGCCCTCGTGTCTCCTCCGACCTCCTCTCCAGCTTCATATAACCCTATTCGCGGAGAAAATAATCAGAGAGAAGAGTTCATCGCATTTCACGATACGGAGCCGCCGCCACCTCCTGTTCTTCCTCGGGAGACCAGATCTGGAGTCCGTTTTAGGCTCCGGAGAGGGGAAATCGACGCCATTGTCATCACCAAACATCCTTCATCACCAATTCCATGATGCTCTCCGCCGTTCGTGAGTAATCCCATTGTAGGCTTGCTGGACAGTGATGGGTTGGATGATATTTATCATGTAATCGAGTTAGTTTTGTTAGGGTTTGATCCCTAGTATCCATTATGTTCCGAGATTGATGTTGCTATGACTTTGCTATGCTTAATGCATGTCACTAGGGCCCGAGTGCCATGATTTAAGATCTAAACCTATTATGTTTTCATGAATATATATGTGTTCTTGATCCTATCTTGCAAGTTTTAGACACCTATTACGAGTTATGATCCGCATCCTCCAGGGTGACAATAATTGGGATTCTTTTCGGTGATTACCGTAGTTTGAGGAGTTCATGTATTCACTAAGTGCTAATGCTTTGGTCCGGTTCTCTATTAAAAGGAGGCCTTGATATCCCTTAGTTTCCATTAGGACCCCACTGCCACAACAGGGTATGGCAAAAGATGTCATGCAAGTTCTTTTCCATAAGCACGTATGACTATATATGGAATACAGGCCTACATTACATTGATGAATTGGATCTAGTTTTGTATCACCCTATGTTATAACTGTTGCATGATGAATGCCATCCGACATAATTATCCATCACTGATCCATTGCGTACGAGCTTTTCACATATTGATCCTTGCTAAGTTACTTCTCCGCTGCTACTGTTACAATCACTATAAAACTGCTATTGTTACTTTTGCTACCGTTACCGTTACTTCCATACTACTTTGCTACTGAATACTTTACTGCAGATATTAAGTCTTTCAGGTGTGGTTGAATTGACAACTTAGCTGCGAATACTCGAGAATATTCTTTGGCTCCCCTTGTGTCGAATCAATAAATTTGGGTTGGATACTCTACCCTCGAAAACTGTTGTGATCCCCTATACTTGTGGGTTATCAAGAAGCATCATGCTTATTAACATAACAACAACAAACTCTAATATAAGAACTTATTTCAATACATTTTTATCATAAGGCTTCTCATGAACAAGTAAGAATTCATCATAGAATAGAATTATGAAGCATAAACCTTATTGGAAACCAACAAACTTTGTTCTCAGTCAACTTTGCAACCACAATTCATCATATTTTTAGGAAGGGTCTCATGTCGGAGCCTTTTGGCAGGTCCACATACTCAACTATCATTTAGTCTTCTATGATTGCTATCACTCACGACATACCCATGAACAAAAAGTTTCAACCGGACACATAGTAAGATAGGGGCTTATAGTTTCGCCTCCCAACTCACTCACCTCAAAGGTGATGCCAACAATAATAACTCATGCTCACCCATATCCAACTGGATATATGTGCCTAGATCTTTCCTCACCACATGATGCTTGCAAAAGGAAAAAGTAAAAGGGAATAGGGAAGAATACTTTGACTCTTGCATAAAAGTAAGTGCATAAAAGTAAAAGATAGGCCCTTTGCAGAGGGAAGGAGAGGTTGTCATGCGCTTATTGATTTGTATGCCCAATCCCTTAATGTAAAAGAATATCATGCTATATTTCCCCCTATGATAGCAACCTTTATTATGCAGTCCGTCGCTTTTATTACTTTGCCATCATAAGTTTGTATAATGCTCAATTTCCTCTTACACTAATTGATCAAAACACTTTTAGGAGCAGTTTTTATTGCCTTATTGCACCGATGACAACTTACTTGAAGGATCTTTCTCGATCCATAGGTATGTATGGTGGACACTCAAAGAAAGAGTTTGGTTTGGGTTTTTGGATGCACAAGTAGTATCTCTACTTAGTGCCGAATTTTTGGATAACAAAGATATTGGGCAAGCACCACATGTTAAAGGATCTATGATAATATAACTTCTATGTGGATATGAACAAACATAAATCATTATGTTGTCTTCCTCGTCTAATGTCAACAATTTTGGCATATAATATTTGATGGGGGGTCACAGTCATAAAAGATGTCCAAGATAGTGTATTTGCATGTAAATCTTCTCTTCCCTTATTAATTCTATCATGAATTGCATCATTGACCAATGCTATGCTTGTCAATCTCCAACAAATTTTACTACTTATACTTTTCATCATGTGATGTCATTACTCACCATAAGATTAGCATATGCTTTTTTTTTCATTTGTTTCTATTCCTTTTTTGATTGCAACCAGAAAGTAAAGAGGAAAAAACTAAAACTAACTTTATTATATAACTTTCACTCGGTTACATAGATAGATAGGCCACAGAACTAACACACGAAAATAGATCATGCTAAAATTTTATTCCACTAAAGCAAAGGGAAACTAAGGATCGAACTAAAATAGGTAAAGGTGAATAATAGTGGTGGTGATACGATACCGGGGCACCTCCCCCAAGCTTGGATCAAGCCAAGGGGAGTGCACATACCCGTGTGCTCAAGTCGCCTCTGGTGGTGATGATGAAGAAGGCGGTGGTGATGAAGAAGGTGGTGGTGAGGCGTCACACTTCAGCTCCAATAAGTACTTCAATTTGAGGATGCTCCTCCTAAGGGTGGTGATATGCTCCTCTAGTAAATGATTTTCACGGGTGAGGTATTTATTCTAAACACGAACCTCCTCGGAAGCCCTGAAAGCTTCAATTTCAAGAGGGGTGAGATGAGGATAGTAAGGCCGAAGGATAACTTCTTCCTCTTCCACCATGCCCGTGGGTCGCTCTCCTTCAGGGGGCTGATCCACTATAGCCTCCTTGCCCTTGTCTCCCTTATTGACTTCTTCAGGCTCCTCCCTTTTCAGCTCTATCTTCATTAGCCAAGCATATTCTTCTACGTTGTTGGAAGAGGGGGAAGACATGACGGCTGACTCGATAAATCTGACAAGAAAACATCAAGGAACAAGAACAAAAGATTGTTCTATGATGCGGTCGTCAAAACAGACAGGGGTATATATAGAGAAGATTTATTCTTGGGAAACAAGTATTTGGAAGGAAAACGGAGTCGGGAAGGCATTCAAGGTGGGCACAACCCGCCAGGGCGTGACCAGGGGTGCCTGGCGCGCCCTGGTGTATCGTGCTCACCTCGATCACCTTCCGATTTATTTATTTATTTCCAAAATTCTAAAATATTCCAAAACTGACAGAAAATGTTTTTGCGGATTTTTCGGAGTCCGTTTGCTTACCAAATCACATACCTCCTATTTTTAACAATTCTGGAGTGTTTCGGAAGGTTTCTTTTATGTGCTCCTCTGGTGTCATGGTTTGGATAACATTGCTCTCAACCTTAATAGGCGTACCTAAGATATAGTGCTTAATTCTTTGTCCATTCACCACTTTTGGGGTAGTACCTTCGACATTATTAATCTTGATAGCTCAAGAAAAATAGACCTCTTTGATAACACATGGTCCTTCCCATTTGGAGAGAAGCTTTCCTGCAAAAAATCTTAAATGAGAGTTGAACAAAGGAACATGGTCTCCTATTTTGAATTCCCGCTTTTGAATTCTTTTGTCATGCCATCTTATTACTTTTTCTTTGAATAGCCTAGCATTTTCATACGCTTGGGTTCTGCATTCATCTAGTGAGCTAATATCAAATAGCTTCTTTTCATCGGCAAGTTTGAAATCATAGTTAAGTTCTTTAATTGCCCAGAATGCTTTATGTTCTAATTCTAGAGGCAAACGACAAGCCTTCCCATATACCATTTTATATGGAGACATACCCATAGAATTTTATAAGTTGTTCTATAGGCCGAAAGTGCATCATCTAATTTCTTAGACCAATTCTTACGACACCTATTAACAGTTTTTTGTAATACTAATTTTATTTCTCTATTGCTAAGTTCTACCTGACCACTAGATTGAGGATGATAGGGTGATGCAATTCTATGGTTAACATCATATTTAGCAAGCATCTTACGGAAAGCACCATGAATAAAGTGTGAACTACCATCACTCATTAAATATCTAGGGACTCCAAACACCGGAAAGATAACCTCTTTAAGAATTTTAATGGAGGTGTGTGTTGGGGAACGTTGCATGGGAAACAAAAAATTTCCTATGCACATGCAAACCTATCCATGGTGATGAGCATCTACGAGAGGGAGAGTGGATCTACGAACCCTTGTAGATCGCTAAGCGGGAAGCGTTAAGAAACGCGGTTGGTGTAGTCGTACTTCTTCGCGATCCAAATCGCCGAGCGTCCCGCGATCTAATCACGAACCGTCCCGCGATCTAATCACGAACCGTCCCGCAATCTCGTCACGATCTGTCCCGCGATCCAATCACGAACGTCCCGTGGCCTTGATCACGACCCTTCCGATCTAGTACCGAACGGACGACACTTCCGCGTTCAGCACACGTGCAGCTTGATGACGATCTCCACCGTCTTGATCTAGCAAGGGGAGGTGGAGAGGAGAGAGAGTTCACCGGCAGCGTGACGACTCTCCGGTGATGGTGGTGGTGGAGCAATTCCGGCAGGGCTTCGCCTAAGCACTGCGGAAAACTAATCTAGAGGAGCACCGGTGGAACGGGTAGCACGTGGCCCTAATTTCTGCCAAACCCTAGCTATTCCACCAGTATATATAGGAGGAGAGGAGAGGAGAGGCAGCCAAGGGCCTCCTTGGTTCGGCCGAACCATAGGGTGGAATCCTATTCCACCTCCAATCCTACTTGGAGTAGGATTGCTCCCTATTGGCTGATTTTTGGCCTTTTTCCTTTAGCCTTTTTCTCTCCTGTGCCATGGGCCTTCTAGGCTGATTTACCAGCCCACAAAGGGCTGGTTAATACTCTCCCACAGCCCATGGTCTCTCTAGGGTCGAAATACTCCTCCCGGAGGTCTCCCGGTACACTACCGGCACTCCTGGTACACTACCGACACTCCCGGTACACTACCGATGAGCTCGGAACTTTTCCGGCGACCAAACTGGGACTTCATATATATGAATATTTACCTCCGGACCATTCCGGAGCTCCTCGTGACGTTCGGGATCTCATCCGGGACTCCGAACAACCTTCGGTAACCACCATACACAACTCTATACTACCAAAACGTCACTGAACCTGAAGTGTGCAGACCCTGCGGGTTCGAGAACTATGTAGACATGACCGAGACACCTCTACGGCCAATAACCAATGGCGGGACCTGGACGTCCACATTGGTTCCTACATATTCTACGAAGATCTTTATCGGTCGAACCTCTATGTCAAGGATTCAGTTAATCCCGTATAACGTTCCCTTTGTTCTTCGGTATGTTACTTGCCCGAGATTCGATCGTCGGTATCTCTATACCTAGTTCAACCTCGTTACCGGCAAGTCTCTTTACTCGTTCCGTAATACAAGATCCCGCAACTAAAAATTAGTCACATTGCTTGCAAGGCTCATTGTGATGTCGTATTACCGAGTGGGCCCCGAGATACCTCTCCGTAACACGGTGTAACAAATCCCAGTCTCGATCCATGCCAACTCAACAAACACCATCGGAGATACCTGTAGAGCACCTTTATAGTCACCCAGTTACGTTGCGACGTTTGATACACACAAGGCACTCCTTCGATATCCGTTAGTTGCATGATCTCATGGTCAAAGGAACATATACATTGACATGCAGAAAACAGTAGCAATAAACTGACACGATCATACGCTACGTTTGTAGTTTGGGTCTTGTCCATCACATCATTCTCCTAATGATGTGATCCCATTATCAAATGACATCTGATGTCCATGGCTAGGAAACCTTAACCATCCTTTGATCAACGAGCTAGTTCACTAGAGGCATACTAGGGACATTGTGTTGTCTATTTACCCACACATGCAATGTGTTTCCAATCACTACAATTATAGCATGGATAATAAACGATTATCATGAACAAGGAAATATAATAATAAACACTTTATATATTGCCTCTAGGGCATATTTCCAACAGTGTGGTGATCAACACTACTAGTTGGAATAGCTTCTACCCACTTAGTGACATAATCAACCGCAACTAAAATATAAGTGTATCCATTAGAGGAAGGAAAAGGTCCCATATAATCAAAACCCCATATGTCAAATGGTTTAACAACAAGTGAATAATCCATAGGAATTTCTTGACGCTTACCGATATTACCAATTCTTTGACATTCATCACAAGACAAGACAAACTTACGGGCATCCTTGAAGAGAGTAGGCCAATAAAAACCAGATTGCAATACCTCGTGAGTAGTTCTATCTCCCACATGATGCCCTCCATAAGCTTCGGAATGACAAATCCGTAGGATTTGTTCCTATTCATGCTCAGGTACACCGTCTAATAATACCATCCACTCGTTCTTTATAAAGATGTGGGTCATCCCAAAAGTAATGTCTCAAGTCATAGAATAATTTTTTTTGTTGATATGTAAAGCTAGGTGGTATATATTTAGAGACAATGTAATTAGCATAATCAGCATACCAAGGTGTGTTGTGTGAGACACTTATTGCAGCTAGCTGTTCGTCAGGGAAACTATCATCAATAGGTAGTGGTTCATCAAGAATATTTTCTAACCTAGACAAGTTATTAGCTACGGGGTTCTCAGCTCCCTTCCTATCAACGATATGTAAATCAAATTCTTGAAGCAAAAGAACCCACCTAATAAGTCTAGGTTTAGCATCTTTCTTTTCCATAAGATATTTTATAGTAGCATGATCGATGTGAACAGTAACTTTGGAATCAAAAATGTAATGTCTAAATTTATCACAAGCAAACACGACTGCTAAAAATTCTTTTTCAGTAGTGGCATAATTTCTTTGGGCACTGTCTAGAGTTTTGCTAGCACAGTGGATAACATTTAATTTCTTATCAACTCTTTGTCGTAAAACAACACCAAGAGCATAATCACTAGCATCACACATAATTTCAAAAGGCAAGTTCCAATCAGGTGGTTGAACAATAGGTGCAGTGGTTAAGGCTTTCTTTAGTGTTTCAAAGGCTTCCATGCAATCATCATAAAAAACAAAGGGAATACCCTTTTGCAAAAGATTAGTAAGAGACCTAGAAATTTTAGAGAAGTCTTTAATGAACCTCCTATAAAAACTAGCAAGACCAAGGAAACTTCGAATACCTTTGATATCTTTAGGACATGGCATTTTCTCAATTGCATCAACTTTAGCTTGATCCACCTCAATACCTTGTTTGGAAAATTTATGCCCCAAGACAATACCTTCATTAACCATAAAGTGGCACTTCTCCCA
Organism: Hordeum marinum; assembly: GCA_022496015.1. Lineage (NCBI taxonomy): Eukaryota > Viridiplantae > Streptophyta > Magnoliopsida > Poales > Poaceae > Hordeum > Hordeum marinum. The sequence goes on along the minus strand of CM039678.1, from coordinate 444,946,760 downwards.
ATTCGAGATGAGATTAGTTTGTTCACATCTCTGCAAAACTTGATCAATGTTGCTTAAGCAATCATCAAAAGAAGTTCCATAAACGAAAAAATCATCCATGAAAACCTCCACAATCTTTTCACAAAAATCAGAGAATATAGCAGTCATACATCTTTGAAAGGTAGCAGGTGCATTGCATAAACCAAAAGGCATACGTCTATAAGCATAGGTTCCAAAAGGGCAAGTAAAGGTGGTTTTATCTTGATCGGATTGTGACACAAGTATTTGACAGAAACCAGAATATCTATCTAGGAAACAAAAGTGTGTGTGCTTAGATAGTCTCTATAGCATTTGGTCAATGAAAGGCAAAGGGTAATGATCTTTCCTAGTAGCTTTATTTAATTTTCTAAAATCAATTACCATTCTATAGCCAGTGACAATTCTTTGTGGAATGTGTTCATTCTTATCATTAGGGACAACGGTAATACCTCCTTTCTTAGGGACACAGTGAACAGGACTTACCCATCTACTGTCAGCCATGAGATAGATTATACCTGCTTCTAGAAGCTTTAATATTCCAGTTCTTACCACTTCCTTCATCTTAGGATTTAATCACCGTTGGTGATCAACAACGGGTTTAGCATCAGGTTCCATATTGATCTTGTGCTGACATAGAGTGGGACTAATGCCCTCAATATCATCAAGAGTATACCCAATATCATCCTCGTGCTTCCTTAGAACTTTCAATAATCTCTCTTCTTCATGTTATGAAAGGTTAGCACTAATAATAAGAGGATATATATTTTTCTGATCAAGATAAGCATACTTCAAAGTGTTAGGCAATTGTTTCAATTCAAACAAAGGATCACCTTTAGGTGGAGGAGGACCTCCAAGGGTTTAAATAGGCAAAATGTGTTTTAGGAGAGGTTGTTGTTCGAAGAAAAATTGATCTATTTCATTTCTCTTACGCAAGTGCATATCATTTTCATGGTCTAGCAAATATTGTCCTAATGGATCAGTAATAGAAGCAAGACCAATTATCTCATCCTTATTAGATAATTCTTTATCACGGGGTTGTCTAGTGAACTTGGAAAAATTAAACTCATGAGACACATTACCAAAATTGACACCAGCGGTTTGTTTTCCACAATCTATCTTCACATTGATGATGCTCAAGAAAGGTCTACCAAAGATAATGGGACAAAGTCATCTTGTGGGGAACCAAGAACTAGAAAACCAGTAGGGTATTTTACTTTCCCACACAAGACTTCAACATCTCTAACAATCCCAAGTGGTGTGATAGTGTCTCTATTAGCAAGTTCAATAGTAACATCAATATATTCTATTTGAGCAGGTGCTATTTCATTCATAATTTCTTGGTATAAGGTAAAAGTAATAGCACTCACACTAGCACCCAAATCACATAAGCCATGATAACAATGATCTCCTATTTTAACCGAGACAACAGGCAAGCCAACTACAGGCCCGTGTTTGTCATTTTCATCGGGTTTAGCAATTCTAGCAGCTTCATCACAGAAGTAAATGACATGCCCATCAACATTTTCTACCAAGAGATCTTTAACCATAGCAACACTAGGTTCTACTTTAATTTGTTTAGAGGGCTTAGGTGTTCTAATATTACTTTTGTGAACCATAGTTGATACCTTAGCATTTCCTTTATCCTAACAGGGAAAGGTGGTTTCTCGATATAAGCAGTAGGCACAACTGAATCAACATTGTAGACAATAGTTTCTTCTTTATATATGACTGGTTCTTTAATTTATTCTTTAATAGGGGGATGATATTTAAACCACTTCTCCTTAGAGAGGTCAACATGAGTAGCAAATGCTTCACAGAAAGAGGCTACTATCTCAGAGTCAAGTGCATATTTAGTGCTAAACTTATGAAAAGTATCGGTATTCATAAAAGATTTAACACAATCGAATTCAAGCTTTATACCCGACTCATTACCTTTTCTGAGTTCCCAATCTTCAGAGTTGCGTTTAATTCTTTCTAAGAGATCCCACTTGAAATCAATAGTGTTCTTCATATAAGAACCAACACAAGAAGTATTGAGCATGGTTTGATCATTATGAGAAAGCCAAGCATAAAAATTCTGAATGATAACTTCCCTCGGAATGTCATGATTGGGGCATGAATATAACATTGACTTAAGCCTCCCCCAAGCTAGAGCGATACTTTCTCCTTCACGAGGCCAAAAATTATATATATAATTCCGATCATGATGAACTAGATGCATAGTATAAAACTTTTGATGGAATTCCAATTGCAAACGATTCCAGTTCCACGTTCCAAGATCATCACATAGCCTATACCATGTGAATGCTTTTACCTCTAAAGATAAAGGGAAAACCTTCTTCTTAGCATCACCTCCGGATAAACCTGCAAGCTTAAATAATCCCCATATTTTGTTCACATATAAAAGATGCATATCAGGATGTTCAGTTCCATCTCCTGCATAAGGTTTAGCGAGCAGTTTTTCTAGCTTACCCGAAGGAATTTCATAAGTAAAATTTTCAGTAGGTGTTGTATGTTGAGGGGTAACTACTTGTGGTTCTGGTTGAGGTGAATATACCCCAAACAAACCCCTCAAAGGATTGTTCTCCATAGTAGCAAGTAGCAATAAATTTCAGCATGTAGTATAAGTTTTTCCTTACCGATTTCCACTTACCAAGAGTGATTCACTCCCCATCAACGGCACTAGAAAAGAGTCTTGATGAGCCAAAAGTATAGGGGATCAATCATAGTCCTTTCGATAAGTAAGAGTGTTGAACCCAATGAGGAGCAGAAGGAAATGACAAGCGGTTTTCAGCAAGGTATTCTCTGCAAGCACTGAAATTGTAGGTAACACATAGTTTGATAGCAAGGTAATTTGTAACGAGCAAGTAAAGGTAACAGTGAACAAGGTGCAGGAAGGTAGCCCAATCCTTTTGAGGCAAAGGACAAACCAGAACAATCACTAGTAATAGGCAAAGTGTTCTTTAGGGTACATGGGAATTTCGTCTAGTCACTTTTATCATGTTGGTTTGATTCGTGTTCGCTACTTTGATAATTTGATATGTGTGTGGACCGGTGCTAAGGTGTTGTTCTTACTTGAACTAACAACCTACTTATTATTAACCCCCTCGCAAGCATCCGCAACTACAAGAAAAGTATTAAGACAAAGTCTGACCATAACATTAAACATGTGGATCCAAATCAGCCCCTTACGAAGTAGCACATAAACTAGGGTTTAAGCTTGTATCACTCTAGCAACCCATCATCTAATAACTACTACACAATGCATTCCCTTAGGCCCATGAATGGTTAAGTGTCATGTAGTCGACGTTCACATGACACCACTAAGAGAATCACAACATACATATCATCAAAATATCGAACACATATCAAATTCACATGATTACTCGTAACATGACTTCTCCCATGACCTCAAGAACAAAGGTAACTACTCACAAATAATATGCATGCTCAAGATCATAGGAGTATTGAATAGCATAATGGATCTGAACATATAATCTTCCACCAAATAAACCATATATAGTAATCAACTAAGCAAGGTAATCAACACTACTAGTCACCCACAGGTACCAATCTGAGGTTCCAGTACAAAGATTGAACACAAGAGATGAACTAGGGTTTGAGAGGAGATGGTGATGTTGAAATTGTTGATGAAGATTGGCCTCCCAAAGATGAGAGGGGTGTTGGTGATGACGATGGCTTCGATTTCCCCCTCTAGAAGGGAAGTTCCCCCGGCGGAATCGTTTTGCCGGAGGGCAAAAGTGCTCCTGCCCAAGTTCTGCCTCGAGGCTGCGGTGCTTCATCCCGAAAGTCCTCCTCTTGATTTTTTTAGGTTTTTTTGGGAATTTATACCAGAAGATGGGCACGGGAAGCGGGCCAGGCTGGGCATGATACACCAAGGCGTGGCCAGGGGGCCTGGCGCGCCCTAGTGGGTTGTGCCCACCTGGGGCCCCTCCTCCGGTAGTTTTTAGCTCCGGTAATTTTTATTAAATGCAAAAATAATCTCCGTTAATTTTTAGCTTCATTGGAGTTGTGCAGAATAGGTATCTGTGACGTGCTTTTCTTGGGTCCAGAATTCGAGGTGCCGGTATTCTCCCTCTTTGTGTAAACCTTGCATATTATGAGAGAAAAGGCATTGGAATCACTCCCCAAAGCATTATTATTCAACCAAACAAAGTAAATAATAGTAGGAAATCTTGATGCAAAATGGACGTATCAAGCACCAGCAAGGAGGGCTCCATCTTCTACCACTACACCAGCACCAGCAAGTAGGGCTTCATCTTCTGCCACTTCACCATCAACTAGATCTTCTACTGCTGCTGCTGCAAAGGGTAAGGCACCTGCAAAAAGGGCTTTAGCTGCTGCTGCTGCAAAGGGAGCAAGGGCAGCTTTCTTGCCTCCAAGAATAAATAGTGGTTCCGAGAGAGTCAGGAAGCCAACCCAGAAAATCAAGGACTACTTGATTGCTTCTGGTGCAGCATGGGATTGATGTCATCCCAAAACTGCTTTATAATGTTGTGGTACTGCTACTATTGTGATGATCAAGTGATCATCAAGTTACCATATGCTAGTATTGTAATGATCAACTTATGTTCTGGTACTATTGTGATGATCCAGTTTATGTTCTGCTACCAATGTTCTGCTACTATTGTGATGATCAAGTTATGTTATGCTACTAATGTGATGATCCAGTTAAGTTATGCTACTAATATTCCCTATTTGATGCCTCGATGTCGAGAGACCCCTAAAGTGACAACATAATCCCTATTTGATGCCTCGATGTCGAGAGACCCCTAAAGTGACACCATATTCCCTATTTGATGCCTCGATGTCGAGAGACCCCTAAAGTGACATCGATGAACCTAGTTGATGCCTCGATGTCAAGAGACCCCTAACGTGGCATCGATAACCCTATTTGATGCCTCGATGTCAAGAGACCCCCAAAGTGCCATCGATAACCCTATTTGATGACTCGATGTCGAGAGACCCCTAAAGTGACATCGATAACCCTAGTTGATGCCTCGATGTCAAGAGACCCCTAAAGTGGCATCGGTAACCCTATTTGATGCTTCGATGTCGAGAGACCCCTAAAGTCGCATCGATATCCTATTTGATGCCTCGATGTCGAGAGCCCCCTAAAGTGACATCGATAACCCTAGTTGATGCCTCGATGTCGAGAGACCCCTAAAGTGGCATCGCTAACCCTATTTGATGCCTCGATGTCGAGAGACCCCTAAAGTGACAACATATTCCCTATTTGATGCCTCGATGTCGAGAGACCCCTAAAGTGACAACATATTCCTTATTTGATGCCTCGATGTCGAGAGACCCCTAAGGTGACAACATATTCCCTATCACATCCATCAGTTCTAAACAACATATTCCCTATCACATCCATCAATTCTAAACAACATATTCCATATCACATACATCTATTCTAAACAACATATTTCATATCACGTCCATCAATTCTAAACATCACATTAAGCAACTCTAAATACCTTAACATTCAACATAACTCAAATCCATACATACTCATAATACTACATTAGTACATTACAAATCCATAGTTGGGAGAATTAAAACTACCATCATTACAACACAGCCAAACCACACCCCGCAAGAGGTTAGCATGTGCCTAATGATATTGCCTAGTCTTCTCTTCCACAACCACTTGCTCATCCATTTACGATGGACTTGATCCCCTCCAGCTTCACATTGCTCTATTCCACTGTCTTCTGGAGCTCATCAATGTGGATCTGCAAATTCTTCCTCTCTTTACCTAGTTTCCTCCTCATGTTCCTAATGACACTAGCTTGAGCAGCTGCTAGGTTCTTAACCATGTCATACTTCTCTTGAAGCTTGTCGTTTTCAAGATCTTTCCTTTCTACCTCTGCCCTCCTTTCCTGAGCATCCAAAAGTCCATTCACATCTTCAACCAACTTCTCATAGCTGTCCTACATCTTATTCTTCTCTTGTGTCAGGTTATGAACAACAAATGAACTCATCAGATTATCCTCAGTCATGTGTCTCTTACTTTGTTCATACATAAACCATAGCTTGGATAATGCATTCTCAAGGGTATTGGGCAAAGCTGGATCAATCCATTCAACTAGTCCACAATTTTTACCTTCCTGGAAAAAACAAGAATTAACATAAACAAATACATTGGAGTGCTTTCAAGCAAGATTGTTTAAATTGCTGACACGCTACATTATTTAAATACTATCCTCAAATTCAGAGCTTGCAAACTGAAGAGAGGACTACTTAAACCAGTCCTAAAATAAACAATGTTGTCCTTCTCTAAAGTAAACAAAGTCAATCAGATGACCTAGGATGATGCTTTGAAGTCTGCTCTAAAGTAAACAAAGCAATCAAAATACCTAACATGCCAGACTAAACTAAATGAATCCTTTGTCCTACTCCAGTAACCCATGCATACTCTGTCTTAAATTATTAATAGCATTCTACACTAAACAAAATGACCTAACTTAGCAATGTTGCCAGACCTAGGGGAAAAGATGCTACCACACTAAATAATTACTTGTGATCCACTGTCCTAACTTAACAATATAACAAAAGTTAACAATAAACTACAATAGCTGCCTCAACAGTACGGATCTAGAGAAAACAAATGACAATATACCTTCACAGCACAACAAAGAAACCTCCTGCCAATGTGGATTCCTTCAAAAGAAACACACCTCTCTACGGCCTTCCCATGTCCATGGCACAAAACAGACAACTCCATTTCAGGTCCCTCGAAATCAGAGTCTTGAGTGGTAGCAGGCATCTGTAGTGCATAAGAATACCAGACATTTGATCCACAGGTTGAGAACAAGATCCTTCAAGAAATACCCCAAATCACAAACCCTAACCCTAAAAATCTAAGAACTTGCCTTAATGTTGCCATCGTCGGAAAGCGAGCTGACATACTCCACGGTGTGGTTGCTGCTACTGGACCCATCACTCCAGGACACCATGGCGAGGCTGCGGCAGCGCGACGAGGCGACGACGGGTGCGGTGAGCAAGAGAGAGGAGTGACAAAGGAGCGAGAGAGCAGCAAGACAGAATGAGGAGAGTGGAAGATGTGGCTCCACCGACCGGTCTTTTGACCGGGTCAATCGAACAGAGGCCAACGGTGCCATCTCACGCCGTCTAATGGCTGTTGGGATGGCCTATAGTGCCATGTAGGCAAAAAATGGGCCCCATCTGTCATAAACTAGCTTAACTGACTCCGATCCGTCGATCAGTGTTTTCTGCAAAAAGATTACACAAGACATGGTGTTTTCTGCAAAAATGTGTTGTAGTGTTTTCTGCAAAACTCGCCTTCAAACTGGTGGTTTTCTGCAATTTACTCGTAAGAAAATAGATATGGTAGAGGGGTGAGGGGTCGAGCTCCTTTTTATGAAAGTGGTGCGAGTTGTGATTCGTTAGGAGAAGAGAGATAGATGGCATTTTGGCAGAAGGAGAGAGAAATGTGTAAAGGACAACAACCCTGACCAAATAAAAGCAGGTGTGTGGGTGTGTGGGGCCATCAGCATGTGCTTCTACGCAAAGAGATGCGCATACACGGGTGTAGGATCTTCCGCTATCCAACAAAGCGTGCACGACTGGCGAAAGTTTTGGTCGGTTGGCCGAAATGACCCATTTAGTTGTGTTTAAGGCTCACAAGGAATTTTGTTATGCCACATCTAACTATCTAAGTGAAATTACTTTCTTTTGTGTTTTTTTCACCAAACCTCTTCTAGGTTGTTTTTTATTTCTCATACATTTATTTTTGTTTGTTGTAGGTCTGTTATTTTTGTATGTGGATTGATTCATCCTTTTGTCTGTTGGACCGAGTCTGACTTGTTCGGATGGGCTTTTGAGTTTTGTTTTAATTTTGTATCTGGCATATTTTTTGTTGTTGCCTAGTTGTTGAGCTTTACTCTGTGTTATGCTTTTTGATAGGTTTGACAAAAAAGGGACAACCTATATTTACACAGATCCAGACCAATAAACGCATGAAGAATACAAAAGAGATTGGATGAAATTTTCCGCAAAAAAATGTTTGGTCGAAAAACACAATAAAAAATAGAATCTCATGTTAACATGCTTTTGTTGTGATGGTTTGCTTTCACGTTGAGGGCATGCGATTGTATTGTAGTCGAGGGAAACACTTGAAGTTGCATGCCTACTCATGGACATGCAGCTGCCTACCCCCAACATAATGTCACTTTCGCAAGCCCGCACCCAAGAACGACAGTGGCGTTGGGGATGTACAATTGTAGTTGGGGCCAACACTTGAAGTTGTATGTCTAGTGATGAGCATGCAACTGCCCACACCTCAACAAAATGCCACTTCCACAATGCATGCACTCAAACAACGTCAATTGCAAATCACGTTGAGGATGTGCAGTTGCAGTTCCAATTGGGGCCAACACCCGTAATGTGTATCTAGCGACGAACACACAACTACCCCCAACTAGTTATGTCAAGAGAGTGCAACTGTGGTCGAGTGCAACACTTGCAGGTGCATGTCTAGTGCCGGACATGTAATTACCCATACCTCGACGAAAATGCCACTTTTGCCACCCAGTCACACAAACAATCCCAGTTGTAGTCACGTTGAGGCATGCAATTGTAGCCAGGGCTGAAACCTATAGTTGTGTGTCTAATGGTGGACATGCAAATGGGTGTGAGATTAGGGCGAGTTTTTGACCGTGGACATGCAAGTGGGTTGAGCAAGTTGTGTGTCAAGGGTGTACATGCAGCTGGGTTTGAGGTCAGGGCGAGGTGGGCACGCAAATGGGTCAAGCAAGTTTGTGTATCAAAGGTGCATGCAATTGGGACAAAGTCAGACAAGTTGTATGTCGAAGGTGGCATACAACTAGGTCGGACAAAAGGTGGACGTGCAACTAGATCAGATTCATGAAAGTTGTGCGTCGAGAATGGACATGCCACTAGGTCGGACGAGTTGCGTGTCAAAAAGTGGACATGCAACTGGGTCAGGTAGGACATAATTGTGTGTCTGATGGTGGACATGTAGCTGGTGGTAGGTGTCAAGGGGCAAGTTTGATAATGTATATGTAACTAGATTAGAATGAGTTACATGTCGATGATGGACATAGAACCATGTGGACAATTTTGTCCAATTATGCACCCTCGTAAATGCGTTGTTTTGTCACATCCAAATGAGAACAAACTTTGAATGCCCATCATATGTTCCCAACTAAGTTTTTTGTCTATATATTTTTTCTGGACAATTTTTGGCCTAGGAATGGAAAAAAGGAAACACATAAACCCGTAAAGACACGAAAAAGATTACCACCCATAAAAAAGAAAAAGTCAACGACCATTAAAGACTCTCACGTAGGAGTCCAACCATTTAGCATAGGAAATTGGACAACCAGGCTACACACAGAATGACCTAGTGCGAAACGAAGGCATTGGGTGAGCGCATGCTACAAAAGAACATGAATCTCAAAGGTTTTCATTGGAAAGCTTAGGAGTTAGACGTGAGATGAGTAATTTTCGTCTAGACAATAATAAGCAAATTTGTTTACGATAATTTCCTACCCAAACAAGCTTGTCATAACAGCCAACCTACGACTCGTCTTGTTCTTACGCTACCAAAGTAAAGCACATGCTCCCCCATCCCCATGAATCCAAATAAACCAATCAAGACCTTGTGTGGCGTGCATTTTCGAACTTCAATTATGTTTAAAGGCTATAACTTTTGATTCGAATATCAAAATTCAAGTCCGTTTTCACAGTTAGGTTTCTCACGACAATTTATTCAGAAATATATCTCATATGGGTAAGTTTCAATGAACTTTTTTTGAGAGAAATGTTAGGTGCTATGGAGGCAACTTTAGTGGTATAAAAGAGCAACCTCCTCTGGTTTTTCCTAGCTTGTCTGCCTATTAGCCGAAAGTCATTCTATGTAGTTGTCTTCAATATAGATCTTGCCCCCTTTCCTCAAACAGAGGAACCACTATGACCAGGCACCAACAAACCGGCCACATCAACATCCTCAACTAGAGGAACCACTAACACGGCATCATCGACCGCAGAAACCACCAACACGATGGACTCAGGCACCCCTAGTTGCTCACATGACAGGCAAAACATGTTCCTCACACGAGCTTGTCGATTGGTCCAACTCCAAATGCTCCACATGCAAAGGCGAAGTAGATCTCAAACATAGCTCCCATAGCTATGGCATGATATGTACCACCGGAGCCTCGAGCACGTCAATAGTTTCGCCCTCAGTGGTAGGAAGCACATAGGACAAGGTTGATAGCGACGATGAATTGTCCCCCATATGAGGGGAGAAACATCCATATAGCTCCTGCCCCCTTCCTTAGTGGAGCCAACATAGGCTACATTAGGAGGATGTGATCTGAACATAGACAACACAAGAAAAAGTCTGATCAAAGCGGCGTGCCTAGAAGTCATGCCGCAAAATACAAACACATGATACATGAAGTTTACCTTCTCCTCGCGCCAATAAGTGCATCAAAGACCTCTAACTTAAAAATTGCTTCAGAGTGAGCATCCATGTCATATGGCATGTGTGTACCACTAATTAGAGTGCAGCGTCCTTCGAAGTGTGCATACTGCTAATTCTTAGTGAAGTGTATGAATGGACGTCTTTATGACTCATTAGTCATGTAGTGTCCTTTGTAGTGCGTTTACCTCTAATTAGTAGTGTAATGTATGAATCCACGTCTTTATGGAAGAATGCAATACCCATGGGAAACCATGCAACCATTGCTTCCAATGGTGAGAAAATCATGAGTTGTTATATCTCAAAGCACTATAAATTCACATAAAGGTAGTACATTGGTAACACAACATGAGGAACTATATTAGAGAGGAGATTATGGGCAATGAGATAACGTGGGAAACCAATATAGGCGTTTGATAGGTCTCCAACGTATCAATGATTTTTTATTGTTCCATGATATTATATTATTAATCTAGGATACTTTATATGAAATTATATTCTATTTTATATCATTTTTAGGAACTAACCTATTAACCCGACGCCTAGTGCCACTTGATAGTTTCTGTAGATCATGTGTGTTGGATACTCGCGATAGTGGTGAGATTGAGATGGAGTTTTACCTTCTTTCGAGCTCGTGGAGCCCGAGCCGGAAGCCATGGCGTGACGGTGGTGGTGGTGATGGCCGAGAGGGAGAGATGTGGTGGCGGTGCTTCCCGTCACTTCGGGCTAACCTAGATTGGTAGGTTATGTTGGCAAGGGGGGTAGCTACGGGATGAACCTCGTGATGCGTGCCCCGGCCCCGCACCTCTTTATATAGTCCGCGTGAAAGGGGGCCATCAACCATAGGAGGGTTGAGCGCCCCTGACCAGGGCGCGAGGCAAGGGCCTGATCGAGCCGTTGGGCCCGATCGGGAGGAGATCAACCTAACATTCTCCCCCTTGATCTTAACTTTACTTTTAACTTTATACTTTTCACTTTACTCGTTTCATCACGGATCAATACATAGAACATGTTTCATCATCATAGCTCAATTGCTGATAGAATCAAATAGCTACAACATACCTCTCTATTCCGAACAAATTATGTTCCTTTTGGGCCTCTCATGATCCAGGAATCATAGGGTTTCCCTTAAACCCATGCCGACTAAGTGTTCCTTGGACACATTGGATGGTAAGCCTTTCGTAAGCGGATCCGCAAGCATATCCTTTGTCCTTATATGCTTGAGACTTACAGTGTTATCCTGTATTTTATCTTTCAGAACATAATACCTTATCTCTATTGTTTTGGCAGCATTACTCGACTTGTTGTTGTGAGCATAGAATATTGCAGGCTGGTTGTCATAGTACATCTTTAGTGATTTGTTAATACAATCTACCACTTTCAAGTAGGGTATAAATTTCTTTAACCATATTGCCTGCCCATGGCCTCAAAACATGCTATGAATTCTGCATACATCATGGACGATGCAACTATGGACTGTTTGGAGCTTTTCGACGAAATAGCCCCTCCAGCGAGAGTGAACACGTATACTGACGTGGATTTTCTATCGTCTTTGTCCCCCGCAAAATCTGCGTCTGAATACCCTCTTATCTCTAGGGAATCAGTTCTCATGTATGTTAGCATGTAGTCCTTCGTGCCTTGCGCATAACGCAATGCTTTATTTACCATTTTCCAGTGCTCTATGCCTGGATTCTCTTGATATCCACCGAGTACCCTGGTGATAAAAGCTAAGTTAGAGCGAGTGCACACTTGTGCATACTGTAAACTTCCAATAGCCGAAGCATATGGTACTGCTTTCATTTGATCGATCTCGTACTGGTTCTTGGGACATTGGAATTTCCCAAAACTGTCGCCCTTGACTATAGGAGCAGGTGTGCTCACATGCATATTATACTTTTGAAGAACCTTTTATAAATATGCCTTCTGTGATAGTCCTAAGACTCCATTGTTCCTATCTCGGTGAATTTCTATGCCCAAAACATATGATGCTTCACCAAGATCTGTTATATCAAAATTTGAGGACAAGAACTTCTTTGTTTCTTGTAGTAGACTAACATCACTGCTAGGAAGCAAGATATCATACACATACAAGATTAGGAAAATATATTTCCCATTATTAAACCTTCCATAAATGCAGTTATGCTCAATATTTTCTTTAAATCCAAAACTTTTAATTGTTTGATTAAACTTTAGATACCACTATCTAGAGGCTTGGCTTAATCCATAAATTGATTTCTTCAAGCGGCATCCCATACCTTCCTTGCCTTCCATGATAAAACCCTTGGGTTGTTTCATGTACTTTTTTTCTTTTAAATCTCCGGTCAGAAATGTCGTCTTTACATCCATTTGATGTAACTCTAAATCAAAATGTGCAACTAATGCCATTATGATTCTAAAGGAATCCTTACATGAGACTGGGGAAAAAGTCTCATTGTAATCTATCCCTTCTCTTTGTGTAAATACTTTTGCCACAAGTCATGCTTTATACTTTTCTACATTCCCATTAGGGTCATACTTAGTTTCGTAGACCCATTTGCAGCCTACTGTTTTGGCTCCTTTACGAATTTCCTCTAAGTCCCAAACATCTTTGGAACTCATCGATTTCATCTCATGTTCCATTGCCTCTAGCCATTTTGATGAGTGATGACTTCTAATGGCTTCTTCATATGTAGTGGGATCACCTTCCATATGAGCCATTTCTGTGTTATAAACTTTATAATCAGGACAAATAGCTGATCTTCTTGTTCTATTAGACCTTCTAAGGGCCTTAGTTTCTGGCACATTTTGTGCCTTAACTTCTGTCACATGTTCTAAAATTGGCTGCCGCACCTCCCTTTCATGCTCAACAACGGGTTCAGTCGGCTCCCGACGGACAAGTTCCATGTCTTCTCCCATAGTTGTCATGGGTGGAATTACAACTGGTAGTGAGAAAAATGGCTCCTAATCATAGGATTAGGTGCATGCACCCTCTTCTCCTCAAGATCAATTTTCTGAGCTACCAAGATCCCCCTCATCATTTTGTCCTCTAAGAAGATTGCATATCTTGTTTCTACAAACTTTGAATATTTGTCTAGACGGTAGAAATGAAAAATCCTTTGATCTGTCTAGATAGCCAATGAAGTGGCAACTTACTGTTTTGGGATCTAACTTCGATTAAACATTTTGGCCTTAGCAGGGCTCCCCCACACCCTGAAGTGTTGTAGGGAGGGCACTCTTCGTGTCCACAGCTCGTATGGTGTTTTGGGCACTGACTTGCTTGGTACTCTATTGAGAATGTGAATGGCAGTTTTAAGCGCCTTCATCCATAATCCCAATGGCAAGGTGGAGTAACTCATCATGCTACGCACCATATCCATAAGTGTACGGTTGCACCTTTCAGCTACTCCATTTTGTTAAGGCTCGCCCGTCATTGAATACTGGGCTACTATGCCAGTCTCCTGTAAGAACTTTGCAAAAGGTCCAAGGACTTGGCCATATGGAGTGTGCCGGCCATAGTACTCCCCCCACGGTTAGATCTTGCTATCTTTATTCTTTTATCATGCTGATTTTCAACTTCAGCTTTGAATATTTTAAATTTATCCAACACTTCAGATCTTTCTTTGATAGGATAGATGTAACCATAGCGGGAGTAATCATCTGTGAATGTTATGAACAAGTCATATCCATCCACACTTTTCACCGGAAATGGTCCACAAATGTCAGTGTGAATGATTTCTAGTGTGCGTGTGCTATGGATTGCACCCTTTTTGATTTGTTTTACATACATTCCTTTAATGCAGTCTATGCATTGCTCTAAGTCTAAGAACTCTAACGAAGGAAGAATTTCACTTTTAACTAGTCTTTCTATTCTCCCCTTGGAAATATGGCCCAAGCGACAATGCCATAATTTCGATGAGTCATGAGTTCTCTTTCTTTTCTTTTGTTCTTTATTCAATGCGGAAACATGCTCATTCACATTGCACACATAATGCACTTTTCACGAAGTGATAATAAATAAATCTCATTGTGAAGTAAAGCAACACCCACATGAGTATTTTTAAACCATATGGCACACTTTCCATGTCCAAAATGACATTCATAATAATCTTTATCCAAACATGAAACACTAATTAAGTTTCTGTGGCATGAAGTAACATATAAAACATCTCTAAGTAGAAACATGAATCCATTAGCTATCTCGAGGGAGATGTCGCTAATAGCTTCAACTTCTGCTTGAACTCCACTTGCTACTTTAATGCTTCTTTCGCTTCTTTGCGTAGTCCATGTCGAATGGAATCCCTATAATGAATTTGCAACATGAACAATTGAACCTGAGTCAATCCACCAAGTAGATTTCAAAAACTATGTATACAAGGATTCATTCAAAAAGTAAACACTGTTGTTACCTTTCTTTGCCATAATTGACTTTAGCCAATCAGGGCAATCTTTCTTTTAATGCGCAGTCTTCTTACAATGGAGGCACGTATATTTGTCCACTGGAAAAGACTTCTGCTAATGCTGATGCTAATTTTGCATGTGAGATTTTCCATGTGCCTTTGAAGGGGAGCCATTGCTACTTTGATTGTAGTTCCTTTTCTTGTTAACATTCACATAGTTCAGAGAACCACCATGTGAGGCTTTAAGTCTTTCCTCTTCTTGCAAACACATGGCTATAGTCTTTTCAATATCCCATTTTTCAGGTGACATGTTGTAGTTGATAACAAAAGTGTCAAACTCTTTTGGCAGTGAAGCCATAACCAGGTGGACAAGGAGTGCAAGTTTGAGCTCCAAGTCCGAATCCATGGGTTTAAGCTTAGCTGTCATGTTGCTCATCTTGAGGATTGATGCGTCCATTTTGCATCATGCTTTTATATTGATATTTGTTGCATTATGGGCTGTTATTACACATTATGGTACAATACTTATGTCTTTTCTCTCTTATTTTACAAGGTTTACATGAAGAGGGAGAATGCCGGCAGCAGGAATTCTGGACTGGAAAAGGAGCAAATAGGAGAGACCTATTTTGCACAACTCCCAAAGTCTTGAAAAGTTACGGATAATTATTTTGGAATATATAAAAAATATCGGGCGAAACAAATACCAGAGGGGACACACCAAGAGGTCATAAGCCTGCTGGGCGCGATCTACCCCCTGGTCACGCCCTTGTGGCTTGTGGCCCCCCTAGCAGCCCTCCAGTGCCCATCTTCTACTATATGAAGGGTTTTGACCTAGAAAAAAAATCATAAGAGAGCTTTCAGGACGAAGCGCCGCCGTCTCGAGGCGGAACTTGGGCAGAACCAATCTAGAGCTTTGGCGGAGCTGTTCCACCAGGGAAACTTCCCTTTCGGAGGGGGAAATCAAAGCCATCGTCATCACCAACGATCCTCTCATCGAAGGGGGTCAATCTCCATCAACATCTTCACCAGCACCATCTCCTCCCCAAACCATAGTTCATCTCTTGTATCTGATCTTTGTCTCAAACCTCAGATTGGTACCTGTGGGTTGCTAGTAATGTTGATTACTCCTTGTAGTTGATGCTATTTGGTTTACTTGGTGGAAGATCATATGTTTAGATCCTTTATGATAATTAATACTCCTCTTATTATGTACATTAACATGCTTTGTGAGTAGTTACATTTGTTCCTGAGGACATGGGATAAGTCTTGTTATAAGTAATCATGTGAATTTGGTGTTCGTTCGATATTTTGATGAGATGTATGTTGTCTATCCTCTAGTGGTGTCATGTGAACGTCAACTACATGACACTTCACCATTATTTGGGCCTAGGGGAAGGCATTGGGAAGTAATAAGTAGATGATGGGTTGCTAGAGTGATAGAAGCTTAAACCCTAGTTTATGGTTGCTTCGTAAGGGGTTGATTTGGATCCATATGTTTCATGCTATAGTTAGATTTATCTTAATTCTTCTTTCGTAATTGTGGATTCTTGCGAGAGAGGTTAATAATAAGTGGGACGTTTGTCCATGTAAGGGAAGCACCCAAGCACCGGTCCACCCACATATTAAACTATCAAAGTAACGAACGCGAATCAAATGAGCATGATGAAAACTAGCTTGATAGAAATTCCCATGTGTCCTCAGGAGCGCTTCACTTTATATAAGAGTTTGTACATGCTTGTCCATTTCTACAAAAAGGATTGGTCCACCTTGCTGCACCTTTTCTACATTTATTACTTGCTACCCGTTACGAATTAACTTATCACAAAACTATCTGTTACCGATAATTTCAGTGCTTGCAGAGAATACCTTACTGAAAACCGCTTGTCATTTCCTTCTGCTCCTCGTTGGGTTCAACACTCTTACTTATCAGAAGGACTACGATAGATTCCCTATACTTGTGGGTCATCAAGACTCTTTTCTGGCGCCGTTCCCGGGAGTGAAGCGCCTTTGGTAAGTTGAATCTGGTAAGGAAAAAATTTATATAGTGTGCTGAAATTTACTGTCACTTGTTACTATTGAAAATAATCCTTAGAGGGGCTTGTGCGGGGTATCTTCACATTGACCGGAAGCACAAATATTTTCTCCTCAACCTACCTAACCTACTGAAAATAGTTATTATGAAATTCCTTCGGGTATGATTGAGAAACTGCTAGCTAATCCTCATGTAGGAGATGGAACATTACATCCCGATTTGCATCTAATCTATTTGGATGAAGTTTGTGGATTATTTAAGCTTGCAGGTTTTCCCGAGGATGATGTCAATAAGAAGGTCTTTCCTTTATCTTTGAAGGAGAAGGCATTGACATGGTATAGGCTATGTGATGATATTGGATCATCGAACTACAACTGATTGAAATTGGAATTTCATCAGAAGTTTTATCCTATGCATCTGGTTCATCGTGATCGAAATTATATCTATAATTTTTGGCCTCGTGAAGGAGAAAGAATCGCTCAAGCTTGGGGGAGGCTTAAGTCAATGTTATATTCATGCCCCAATCATGAGCTCTCAAGAGAAATTATTATTCAGAATTTTGATGCTCGGCTTTCTCGTAATGATAAATCCATGCTCAATACTTCTTGTACTAGTTCCTATATGAAGAAAGATATTGACTTCAAATGGGATTTATTGGAAAGAATTAAACGCAACTCTGAAGATTGGGAACTCTACGAAGGTAAGGAGTTAGGTATAAACCTTAAGTTTGATTGTGTTAAATCCTTTGTAGACACCGATGCTTTTCGTGAATTTAGTACTAAATATGGACTTGGCTCTTAGATAGTAGCTTCTTTCTGTGAATCTTTTGCTACTCATGTTGATCTCGCTAAGGAGAAGTGGTTTAAATATCATCATCCCATTAAAGTGAAAGTAGTTTAACCTATTAAAGTTGAAGAAGAAACTATTACTTATAATGTTGATCTTGTTATTCCTTCTGCTTATGTTGAGAAACCACCTTTCCCTGTTAGAATAAAGGAACATGCTAAAGGTTCAATTATGGTTCATAAGAGCTATGTTAGAACACCTACACCTCCTGAACAAATTAAAGTTGAACCTAGTATTGATATGGTTAAAGATCTCTTGGTTGATAATATTGATGGGCATGTTATTCATTTCTGTGATGAAGTTGCTAGAATTGCTAGACCTGATGCTAACGATAAACATAGGCTATTGTTAGCATGCCTGTTGTTTCTGTTAAAATAGGAGATCATTGTTATCATGGCCTATGTGATCTGGGTGCTAGCCTGAGTGCAATTCCCTTTACCTTATATCAAGAAATTATGAATGATATTGCACCAACTCAATTGGAAGAAATTGATGTTACCATTAAGCTTGCTAATAGAGACACTATAGCACCAGTTGGGATTATTACAGATGTTGAAGTCTTGTGTGGGAAAATAAATTATCCTACTCATTTTCTTGTTCTTGGTTCCCCACAAGATGATTTTTGTCCCATTATATTTGGTCGCCCTTTCTTGAATAATGTTAATGCCAAGATAGACTGTGATAAAGAAACTATTACTGTAAGTTTTGGGAATGTCTCTCATGAGTTTAATTTCTCTAAATTTCATAGACAACCC
Source organism: Hordeum marinum (assembly GCA_022496015.1). Lineage (NCBI taxonomy): Eukaryota > Viridiplantae > Streptophyta > Magnoliopsida > Poales > Poaceae > Hordeum > Hordeum marinum. Next base: position 444,928,238 of record CM039678.1, on the reverse strand, counting down.
AATGATAAAGATTTGCCTAGTAAGGATGAAATTATTGGTCATGCTTCTATTGCTGTGCCTCCTACTTATCCTTTAGAACAATATTTGCTAGACCATGAAAACGATATGCATATGAACGAAAGGAATGAAATAGATAGGATTTTCCTTGATCAACATCCTATTTTGAAACACAACTTGCCGGTTTAAATACTTGGAGATTCCGTGTTTGATCTTAAAGAATTACCGAATACTCTAAAATATGCTTATCTTGATGAAAATAAGATATATCCTGTTATTATTAGTGCCAACCTTTCAGAGCATGAAGAAAATGAAAACTCTAAAGAAGCACCGTGCTGCTATTGGATATAGTCTTGATGATCTTAAGGGCATTAGTCCCACTCTATGTCAACATAAAATTAATATGGACCCTTTTGCTAAACCAGTTGTTAATCACCAACGACGGTTAAATCCTAAAATGAAAGAAGTGGTAAGAAATGAAATATTAAAGCTTCTGGAGCAGGTATAATTTATCCTATTGCTGATAGTAGATGGGTTAGTCCCATTTATTGTGTCCCTAAGAAGGGAGGTATTACTATTGTTCCTAATGATAAAAATGAATTGATCCCGCAAAGAATTGTTACAGGATATAGAATGGTAATTGATTTTAGGAAATTAAATAGAGCTACTAGGAAAGATCATTACCCTATGCCTTTTATTTATCAAATGCTAGAAAGATTATCTAAACACACACACTTCTGCTTTCTAGATGGTTATTCTGGTTTCTCTCAAATACCTGTGTCAAAAGAGGATCAAGAAAAGACAACTTTTACTTGCCCTTTTGGTACCTTTGCTTATAGACGTATGCCTTTTGGTTTATGCAATGCACCTGCTACCTTTCAAAGATGTATGACTGCTATATTCTATGACTTTTGTGAAAAGATTGTTGAAGTTTTCATGGATGACTTCTCCGTTTACAGAACTTCTTTTGATGATTGCTTGAGCAACCTTGATCGAGTTTTGCAGAGATTTGAAGAAACTAATCTTGTCTTGAATTGGGAGAAGTGCCACTTTATGGTTAATGAGGGCATTGTCTTGGGACACAAAATCTCCAAAATAGGTGTTGAGGTGGATAAAGCTAAAGTAGATGCTATTGAAAAAATGTCGTGTCCCACGGATATCATAGGTATAAGAAGTTTCCTTGGCCATGCTGGTTTCTATAGGAGATTTATTAAAGACTTCTCTAAAATTTCTCGGCCTCTCACTAATCTCTTGCAAAATAATGTTCCTTTTTATTTTTTATGATGATTGTGTAGAAGCATTTGAAATCCTTAAGAATGCCTTGATTTCTGCACCTGTTGTTCAACCACTTGATTGGAATCTGCCCTTTGAAATTATGTGTGATGCTAGTGATTATGCCATTGGTGTTGTTCTAGGACAAAGAGTTGATATGAAATTAAATGTTATCCATTATGCTAGTAAAACTCTAGACATCGCTCAAAGAAACTATGCTATCACTGAAAAGGAATTTTTAGCAGTTGTGTTTGCTTGTGACAAGTTTAGACCTTATATTGTTGATTCCAAAGTAACTATTCACACTGATCATGCTTCTATTAAATATCTTATGGAAAAGAAAGATGTTAAACCAAGACTTATTAGATGGGTTCTTCTGCTACAAGAATTTGATTTGCATATTATTGATAGAAAGGGTGTTGAGAACCCCGTAGCAGATAACTTGTCTAGGTTAGAGAATGTTCTTCATGACCCACTACCTATTGATGAAAACTTTCCTGATGAACAATTATCTGTCATAAATGCTTCACGCAATGCTCCATGGTATGCTGATTATGCTAATTACATTGTTGCTAAATTTATACCTCCTAGTTTCACATACCAACAAAAGAAAAAGTTCTTCTATGATTTGAGACATTACTTTTGGGATGACCCACACCTTTATAAAGAAGGGGTGGATGGTGTTATTAGACGTTGTGTACTTGAGCATGAATAGGAACATATCCTACACAAGTGTCATTCCGAGGCCTACGGAGGACACCATGCTGGAGATAGAACTGCACACAAGGTATTACAATCTGGTTTTTATTGGCCCACTCTCTTCAAAGATGCTCGTAAGATTGTCTTGTCTTGTGATGAATGTCAAAGAATTGTTAATATAGTAGACGTCAGGAAATGCCTATGAATTACTCACTTGTTATTGAACCATTTGATGTTTGGGTTTTTGATTATATGGGACCTTTTCCAAAGTACAATGGGTATACTCATATTCTAGTTTTTGTTGATTATGTCACTAAATGGGTGGAAACTATTCCAACTAGTAGTGCTGATCATAACACTTCTATTAAAATGCTTAAAGAAGTTATTTTCCCTAGATTTGGAGTCCCTTGATATTTAATGACGGATGGTGGTTCACACTTTATTCATGGTGCTTTCCGTAAATTGCTTGCTAAGTATGATGTTAATCATCGAATTGCATCTCCATATCATCCTCAGTCTAGTGGTCAAGCATAATTAAGCAATAGAGAAATTAAATTGATCTTGCAAAACACTGTTAATAGATCTAGAAAGAATTGGTCTAAGAAACTTGATGATGCATTATGGGCTTATAGAACTGCTTATAAAAACCCTATGGGTATGTCTCTGTATAAAATGGTTTATGGTAAAGCATGTCACTTACCTCTTGAACTAGAACATAAAGCTTATTGGGCAATTAAAGAGATAAACTATGATTTAAAACTTGCTGGTGAGAAGAGGTTATTTGACCTTAGCTCACTTGATGAATGGAGAACCCAGGCCTATGAGAATGCCAAGTTTTTTAAAGAAATAGTTTTTTACATCTATGCCCCTGGTTCCGTAGCTCTACTAATTCATCCCCACACTCTTAACTTTTGCTCACTTTTCCCCACACCCTTGCCTGAAACCCTCAGAATAGGTCAGAACGGACGTTGCCGTCGGGTCAATGGTTTGACCGTTAACTCTAACGAGTGGGTCCGCGCTGGACTGTGTCGCCCATTGGACCTGACAAGTGGGGTCGCATTGGGCGGTGTCGCTGTTCGACCGTTGGGTCGTGGTTTCGTTGGGCCGTCCCTTGCATTAAACACCTCACACGCCGCCAGGACAGAAGCCTGCTATGCATGCACCCAGCAAGCCTGCCTGCATGGGTCAATGCGCGTCGCCATGATGCGCCGGCCGAGCCTGCATGCGCCGATGCGTGCCGCCACGATGCACCGACCGAGCCGCTTTTGTGCCCGCCAGCCACCACGAATGCAGCAACGGTCGCTGCCGCTAGTTCCTCTCTTATCGCACACTTGTCTCCTCGATTTAGAGCATCACTTTTTTACGATCAGTTTTAGCCTTTTCGATCCACTCACATTTGCACCCGTTTTGCTACGACAAATAAATTGAACATTATGTTTTTATATTTTCGTGGCTGCATGCACTAGCTAGGTGGCTACATATTTGTGGCTTATGTAAAAAAAGAGAAGGGTTCGTTGTGGCTGCATGCACTAGGTGGTTACTAACAAAGCGAGCTCTCTAAGAAAACAATCAACAAATATGTAGATAGGGCCAACAAGCCCATAGCACGATCACATAGTTCAAACTAGGAAGAACTTAATAATAGAATAGATAGAAAAGTTAATAATAGAACTTAATAAAAAGTCTAACAAGCCCATAGCATCTCCAACATAGTTCATTACAACTTAATTAACATAACATAGATTCAGAAAAAACTAGATAGAGGGTTTAGAACCCTAGCCACTGCCTTCTCCACCTCGCTCCTCCTCCGGGCGCCCTTCACTGCTCCTTCGGGGCGTTGTGGATGGGGTACGGAAGAGTGTGCATGCGCGACGCGGTGGGGAAGATGTTAGTGTACTCCGTATACTTGTTGTGGGTGGTGAAAGCGATGAACTCATAGTCACACCAAAACACCCGGCCGAGGAGGTAGAAGGCGTCGAATGTGTTGGTGAAGTGGGCAAGGAGAGCAACCACCACCCCGTTTTGGATGACCTCCTTGGCGCGGAACATCGTTGGAGATCCCCGCGAGAGGTGGTGGTAGCCGGCACCAAGGAAGAACTCGGTGAAGTTCCTTGCGGTCCTCCACCTTGATATCTCCCACACATGTAGTGTGCGCACAACGTACACAACAGTAGGGTGGAGCCCCTCCGGCACGGTGGGTGGGAAGCGGTAGGTTGGTCCGGTGTACTGCATGGTTGAGGGATGTGGAGAAGAAGGAGAAGGGGTCGAAGAGCAAGAAGGGCAAATGGCAGAGGATGGGAGATGGATGAGGGATTGTAGAGGCAGAGGGTGGCTTAAATAGCCGTAGTGCTATGTGTTATTTCACCATGGCAATAACGGGTCAAATATGAAGTGGCCCATTTTCACACCCACTATGGCGTCGGGAGTGTACATGCGTGGGAAACTGTGGTTTGAAAAGAAGAAGAAAAAGAAGCTAATTACACGCGTGGGAATCCGTGGGCATATATATTATATGAACAAAAAATATAATTTTTGAATAGTTTGTGGCCATTTTGCATGATAAAAATAACTTTGACCCTTATAAATTTGGTCATTTTGCATTTGTATTGAACAAAAAGAACTTTCTAGGCAATGTCAATTGTTGTGTAGTTGTGTAATTTAAAACGATGCAAAAAATAGAACCAGCAATTTCACTAAAAACAAATCAAACGATGCAAAAAAAATGACGCAATTCGACGGCCGAACCAAGGCTTGGTTTCCTTTTGGGCCCAATAACTACGTTTTTTTGCGGAGTCAATGGCGGGCGAGTAGCCGAGCAGAACCAATAGGATCGCCTCTCGTGGATCGCCCCACGATCCAACGATGCGGAGCCGTCCATATGATCGGACGGCTCACATTCGAAGCTAGGGTTAGGAGGGGTTTAGAGGGGGTTTGAGCTGGTCAACCGGGTGTCCAAGGCTTTGACTGAGCATAACTAATTAAAAAAAACGAAAAAAATATGAAACCTTCGTTGTTCGTTGTTTTATAAGACACACTAACTAGGAAAATACTAAACTTGATATACACACATTTTAAAAAAACCTAGCTAGCACGATCGAGGTCAAATGAGCATCATTAATTTAAAAAAAATCAAAAAAATATAAAACCTGCGCACAATGTTGTCTTATGTGACGTGTTACCAACCAAAAATCATAAACTTGGTCTATGGTCATTTTCATGAAAAAACTTTCACACATATGAGCTATCATGTACAACATTTCGTAGAGTTCGAGGAGAGGAGGTAGGGTTACCTTCTGTTTTTGAAAAAATAAAAAAAATCAGAAAAATCACCAAAGCTTTATTTCAATGTGAATAAGAAGGATCTGAACTTAGTTTTCCATTTTCATATTTTAAATGTGTTTTTAATAATTATTATATTAAAGCATACTTTTTCAAAATAAATGTAAAAATATGAAGATTAATTCAAAAAATAGTGAGACTTCTAATCTGCACTATATAGATTGAATAGGTGTTAATAAAAAACATTTGGCTCATTTAGAGTAGGCCAAAAAAACTTGATTACAAATGGGGTTGTTTACCCTAGCCTGGGAGCTCATTTGGAGCACAATTCTCAAATTCAAATTTCTTTGACCTCCTCTAAATCACCTCTATTGTTTACATTTTTTTGAATTTATACTGTCCTATCGAATGTTGTTTTTTGCTCTGTTTATACTATCCTGTCGAATCACCTCAATTTATACTGTCCTGTCGAATGTTGTTTTTTGCTCTGTTATTGGAATATTTGATAAAATCATGGACTATATAGATAGCCATACCATCATAGCATGTGTGATCATTGCAGCACCTAAACTCAGAAAATAAACACTGAAACAAATCATACCAGAGAAATTTAAAAGGGTCACACGAATACCCAATATATATAGTCTTACCATCATAGTACCATACCATGCATCCATAGATAGTTCACAGACAAAGTTCACCAAAAGTATGTAAAACACATCGTCACATCACTTGGGATGGGGAGTCAGGGCTTTCGCGAGGGCACCATGCTGCCCCATGATCTTGTAGTCCTCGCCATGGATGGCTACATCTTCTGCATGAGCTAGAAGGTGAGCGAAGCGGTCGGACTTTGGCTTTGGCTTGGTGGTGCAGTAGGGGCAGCGCCAAGTGTTGGTCTTGCTTTTGTAGTAGTAACCATCTCCCTTGGCCATGATCTTCTCCACTTCCTTCGCTTTGAAGGACGTGAAGTTGCTGTCGTCCACATCCACATCTTCTCCAGAGACATACTGCACACAAGAATGAATTACATTAATACATTATAGATTCATATACACCATGTCAAAGGAACTAAATGAACAAACTAAATATCAAGTAGGCTTACCTCATACTCTTCATCGTCACCATACCCTGGATTGTACAGGTCCTTGAACCCAGTAAGGTCCAGCTTCCTCTTTTGCCCCAACCATCATCCTCCTAAATATACAATTACATCCATCACTAGTAAATACAGAAGCTAACTGAAAATTTATATATGCACACATGACACATTGATCATAGGGCTAATATACTATGATCCTATTTGCATTTTCCATTGCATGCACACACATTGAACAATAGAGCTAATATAACTACATATTGTGGAAAAATTTATATACTAATGAATCAAATAACTTCTTAATAAATGGATTCCATTTGGGCATATGACATTCAAAACCCCAATCTGCGTAGCATTCAAAACAAATCTAATAGGGACCCAATAAGCATACATGTGTGTAGCATTAAAACCCCAATCTGTGTAGCATTAAAAACAAAATCTAATAAGCATATATCTATGTAGCATTGAAGCAAATATATCCCTATCTATCATACAAATATATCTAGCATTTTTGCAAAGAATGTAATCCAAAAAACCCTAGTACAAAAACCCCAATCCCCTCCCATACAGAAAACCCCATCCCATCCGTCAAACCAACTACTCTAACCATCTGTACTACCGTACAAATCACAATCTAACCAATGCAACTAACTCTACAAGCTAAATATTGGAACTAGCAAGCACGTGCAAATACCTCCTGCTCCTTGCCAGGCTGCACATCGGGATGGAGTGCGCCGCTCGATGCCGTCACCTTCAGCTCCGGTATCGCTGAGGCAGAGCCCGCCACCTCCTTCTCCACATCCACAGCGGTTGCGAGTTTTCCCGCACCACCGTGGACGCCGCCAACGTCCTTCGCTTCATCCGCGGTCGCCGCACCCTGCAACTCCACTACTAGATCTCCGGCCGCTTCCTGCGTCGCCACGAGCATCCGCCATCGGACAGATGGAGGCGATGAAGGTGAGGAAGATTGCGGTGGGGGAGAGCGAGATGGTGTGGTGGAGGCATTGGAGGAAAGTGAGACGATGCGGTGGGAGAGAGGAAGACGATGTGGCAGGAAGGGGATTTGGGGGAAATGGTAGGGGCGATGCGCCGGGAGGTGGTTCTCCCTCCTTATACGATGGGACGTTTCGGGCAAGACCCATGGACACGTTATATCCCACTGTCGTGGTCAGCTGCATGCGTGGGAGCGACCCCACTGGTCAGAGTTAACGGTCAAAGGCATTGGCCCGACGAAAACATCCGTTGTAACATGTTTCGAGGGTTTCGGGCAAGGGAGTGGGAGTGGGGAAAAGTGAGCAAAAGTTAAGAGCGTGGGCATGAATGAGTAGAGCTAAGGAACTAGGGGCACAGAAATAAAAATCCCTTAAAGAAAAGGTTAAGAGATGGCATGATAAAAGGATACAAAAGCATGAATTCAATGTAGGTGACCATGTCTTGCTATACAATTCTCGTTTAAGATTTTTTGTAGGAAAACTTCTCTCTAAATGGGAAGGGCCTTACATTGTCGAGGAAGTATACCATTCCGGTGCCATCAAGATCAACAATGCCGAGGGCACTAACTCGAAGGTGGTAAACGGGCAAAGAATCAAACATTATATCTCAGGTACTCCCATAATTGTTGAAACCAATATTATCAATACCATAACTCCAGAGGAGTACATTAGGGAGACCTACCAGAACGTTTTAGACTCTGAAAAGGAATAAGTATGTGGTACGGTAAGCAAACCGACTCCAAAACTTTATCAATAGCATTTTTCTCTATTTTGGAATATTTAATAAATTAGGAAAATTTAAAGTAGTACGAAAGGTGCACTAGGAGGCGACAAGCCTACAGGGTGCGGCCTACCCCCTAGCCGCGCCCCTGTGGCTTGTGGCCACCCCGTGCACCCTGTGGACTCCATTTTCTTGTGGTACACTCCTTTGGGTTGGTAAAAATTCGTTATATAATCTCCCGAAGGTTTGGACCATCGTATCATGACAATACCTCCTGTTTTTTTTGAGCTATTTCCGTAGTAGATCTAGATTGCCATGACGTCCCCAAGTGCTTCGAAGGACAAGTTCTTTGAGAAGGTCATCAACCACTATCTTGCGGAGGTGCTGCGACACCCTCAAACCATTGATATGTGTGAGGGGGTGCTGCACATCCGTGATGTTGAGGGGCCAAAGAAGACTGGAAGTGTGGAAACAAGGCTCGAAGCAATGGAGCAGCAAGTCTTCAAGTGCCAAGGGATGGTGCAACATGGACTCAATGCCAATCATATGATGATCGTGGATTTTACTCATAGGCACAAGCTGGAGACCAAGGACATTGTGGAGGACATCTTCAAGCTTTACGAGAAATTTGATCATCTCCAAGCCCAGATTTATGACCTGCAAAACCAAAACTGTGAGTATGAATACATATTTAAGAGAATGAGTTTGGCTGTAGATTTGAGGATCCCGGAGACTCGTTCATCTTTTTACGATGGGGAGCCTATGCCTTGGAAGACGGAGGACAAGCCTCCAACCTCATCAACAACTCCAACATCACCACCTCTGAAGAAGGACATCTAAACACATGGATATGGGCACTCCCCTTGGCTTGTGCCAAGCTTGGGGGAGGTGCCCCGGTATCGTATCACCATCACATCTTTTACTTTTCCTGTTTTCCCTAGTTTGATCCTTTTGGTTTTACCTTGATCTAGTAGAATAAAGTTTTAGCATGATCTAGCTTTGAGTTTTGTTGTATTTTCCCCTTATGTAAGTGAGTGCGAGACTTATATAATAAAAAGTAGTTTTTATGTGAAGGCTTTGCATGCTTGCTATGATCTTGAGAAAAAGAAATAAAATAAGAATAGAATAAAAGCAAAAAGTATATATGATGATCTTATGGGGAGTGATGACTTCACATATAAGAAGTATGTCGATTGAAATTTGTTGGGAGTTGACAAACATAATGATTGGTCATTGGTGCAATTAAAAGGAAGTAATAAATAAAGAGAGGTTCACATATAAAATATTATGTTTGCTTATTTGATTGTGAGCAATCATTAAAATATTATATGCTAAGAAGTTGATGTCGGACAAGGAAGACAACATAATGGGTTATGTTTGCTTATTTCCGAATAGAAGTTATATGGTTATAGATCCTCCAACATGTAGTGCTTGCTTCCACCTCATACTAGCCAAAACTTTCGAACCAAGTAGAGATACTACTTCTGCATCCAAACACCCTCAACCCAGTTTTGCCATGAGAGTCCACCATACCTACCTATGGATTGAGTAAGATCCTTCAAGTAACTTGTCATCGGTGCAAAAAGCAATAAGAATTGCTCCTAAATATGTATGATCTTTTATTGTTAGGGAAAATAAGCGTTGTACGAACTTGTGATGGTAAAGAAATAAAAGCGACGGACTACATAATAAAGGTTTCTATCACAAAGGGCAATACAACGTGGCGTTCCTTTGCATTAAGGGTTTGCACACCCAAAAACAAAAAGCGCATGACAACCTCTGCTTCCCTCTACGAAGAGCCTATCTGTTACATTTACTTCTAGTACTTACCTTTATGCAAGAGTCATGGTGATCTTCACCACTTCCTATATTTCTCCTTTCTATCTTGACAAGCATTATGTGTTGGGGAATGATCTAGGCACATATATCCACTTAGGTGTGGGTGATCATGAGTTATTTCTGTTGACATTACCCTCAAGGTAAACAGTTGGGAGGCAAAACTATAAGCCCCTATCTTTCTCTATGTCCAATTGAAGCATTGACCTCATGAGTACCAAATGAGTGTTAGAAATTATGAAAGACTAAAAGATGATTGAGTATGTGGATTTGCTTTACAAGCTCTTATATTATATCTTTCCAATGTTATGATAAATTGCAAATCGCTTCAATGGCTGAGAGCATAGTTTGTTGGTTCTCAATAGAGTTCTTGGTTCATACTTTATCTTGTGAATGAATTGTTACTCTAGTATAAGAAATTATATATCAATAAGTATTGTTGTCCTAAATATGATCATGATACCCTCATGTCCGTATTTTATTTTATCAACACCTCTATCTCTAAACATGTGGACATATTTATTGATCTCGGCTTTCACTTGAGGACAAGTGAGGTCTAAGCTTGGGGGAGTTGATACGTCCATTTTGCATCATGCTTTTATATTGACATTTATTGCATTATGGGCTGTTATTACACATTGTGGTACCATACTTATGCCTTTTGTCTCTTATTTTACAAGGTTTACATGAAGAGGGAGAATGATGACAGTTGGAATTCTGGACTGGAAAAGGAGCAAATATGAGAGACCTATTTTGCACAATTCCAAACGTCCTGAAAAGTTATGGAGAATTATTTTGGAATATATAAAAAATATTGGGCGAAACAAATACCACAAGGGACCCACCAGGAGGTCACAAGCCTGCTGATACCCCCTGGTCGCGCCCTTGTGGCTTTTGGGCCCCCTGGCAGCCCTCCAGTGCCCATCTTCTGCTATATGAAGGGTTTTGACCTGGAAAAAATCATAAGAGAGCTTTCGGGATGAAGCGCCGCCATATTGAGGCGGAACTTGGGAAGAACCAATCTAAAGCTTTGGCGGAGCTGTTCTGCCGGGGAAACTTCCCTCTTGGAGGGGGAAATCGAAGCCATCGTCATCACCAACAATCCTCTCATCGAGAGGGGGTCAATCCCATCAACATCTTCACCAGCACCATCTCCTCTCCAAACCCTAGTTCATCTCTTGTATCCGATCTTTGTCTCAAACCTCAGATTGGTACCTGTGAGTTGCTAGTAGTGTTGATTACTCCTTGTAGTTGATGCTATTTGGTTTACATGGTGGAAGATCATATGTTCAGATCCTTTATGATAATTAATACTCCTGTGATTATGAACATGAACATGCTTTGTGAGTAGTTACGTTTGTTCCTGAGGACATGGAATAAGTCTTGTTATAAGTAATCATGTGAATTTGGTACTCGTTCGATATTTTGATGAGATGTATGTTATCTATCCTCTAGTGGTGTCATGTGAATGTCGACTACATGAAACTTCACCATTATTTGGGCCTAGGGGAAGGCATTGGGAAGTAGTAAGTAGATGATGGGTTGTTAGATTGACAGAAGCTTAAACCCTACTTTATGCGTTGCTTCGTAAGGGGTTGATTTGGATCCATATGTTTCATGCTATGGTTTGATTTATCTTAATTCTTCTTTCATCGTTGCGGATGATTGCGAGAGAGGTTAATCATAAGTGGGAGGTTTGTCCAAGTAAGGGCAGCACCCAAGTGTTGGAAATATGCCCTAGAGGCAATAAATAAAGTGTTTATTATTATATTTCCTTGTTCATGATAATCGTTTATTATCCATGCTATAATTGTATTGATTGGAAACACATTACATGTGTGGGTAAATAGACAACCCTATGTCCCTAGTATGCCTCTAGTGAACTAGCTGATTGATCAAAGATGGTCAAGGTTTCCTAGCCATTGACATGTGATGTCATTTGATAATGGGATCACATCATTAGTAGAATGATGTGATGGACAAGACCCAAACTACAAACGTAGCATATGGTCGTGTCAGTTTATTGCTACTGTTTTTTGCATGTCAAGTATATGTTCCTATGACCATGAGATCATGCAACTCATGGACATCGGAGGAGTGCCTTGTGTGTATCAAACATTGCAACGTAACTGGGTGACTATAAAGGTGCTCTACAGGTATCTCCGAGGGTGTCTGTTGAGTTGGCATGGATTAAGACTGGGATTTGTTACTCCGTGTGATGGAGATGTATCTCAGGGCCCACTCGGTAATACAACATCACAATAAGCCTTGCAAGCAATGTGACTAAGTGTTAGTCATGGGATTTTGTATTACAGAACGAGTAAAGAGACTTGCCGGTAACGAGGTTGAACTAGGTATGGAAATACCGACGATCGAATCTCGGGCAAGTAACATACCAAAGAACAAAGGGAACATCATACGGGATTAACTGAATCCTTGACATAGAGGTTCGACCGATAAAGATCTTCGTAGAATATGTAGGAACCAATATGGGCATCCAGGTCCCGCTATTGGTTATTGACCGTAGAGGTGTCTCGGTCATGTCTACATAGTTCTCGAACCCACAGGATCTGCACACTTAAGGTTTGGTGATGTTTCGGTAGTATAGAGTTATGTATGGTGGTGACCGAAGGTTGTTTGGAGTCCCGGATGAGACCCCGGACATCACAAGGAGCTCCGTAATGGTCCGGAGGTAAAGATTCATATATAGGAAGTCCTGTTTTGGTCGCCAGAAAAGTTTCGGGCTAATCGGTAGTGTACCGAGAGTGCCAGTAGTGTACCGGGAGACCACCGGGAGGGGTATTTCCACCCAAGAGGCTTCATGGGCTGTGGGAGAATAAAAACCAGCCTTTTGTGTGCTGGTGGAAGTCCCACACAAGGCCCATGCGGCTAGGGAAGAAAAGCCCAAAGTGAAAACGGTGGGAAAAGGCCAAAAAGGAGGAGTCCTAGTCCTACTTGGATTGGAGGAGGAGTCCTCCTCTCCTCCCCACTTCGTCCGAACCAAGGAGGCTTGGCCCTTGCGCCAAGTACTCTCCTCCCTCCCTCTTATATATTCTGGAGGTTTTAGGGTTTTTGCACAGAATTTTCAGCCACGTGCTACCCGTTCCTCCAGTGCATAGTTTCTCCTCTAGATCAGATTTCTGCAGTGCTTAGGCGAAGCCCTGCCGGAATAGATCCACCACCATTGCCGGAGTGCCATCATGCTGCCGGAGAAATCTTCTTCCTCTCCGCTCCCTCTTGCTGGATCAAGACGGCGGAGATCGTCATCAAGCCGTATGTGTGCTGAACGCGGAGGTGCCGTCCGTTCGGCGCTAGATCGGAAGGACCGTGATCGAGTTCGCGGGACGGATCGTGATCAAGTTTGCGGGACGGATCGTGACTGGATCGTGGGACGGATCTTGATTGGATCGCGGGACGCTCGGCAATTTGGATCGCGAAGACGTTCGACTACACCAATTGTGTTTCTTAACGCTTCCCGCTTAGCGAGCTACAAGGGTATGTAGATCCACTCTCCCTCTCATAGATGCTCATCACCATGGATAGGTCTTGCGTGAACATAGGAATTTTTTTGTTTCCCATGCAACGTTCCCCAACACCAAGCACCAGTGCACCCACATATCAAACTATGAAAGTAACAAACGCAAATCAAATGAGCATGATGAAAACTAGCTTGGCAGAAATTCCCATGTGTCCTCGGGAGCAATTCACTTTATATAAGAGTTTGTACAAGCTTGTCCTTTGCTACAAAAAGGATTGGGCCACCTTGCTACACCTTTTCTACATTTATTACTTGCTACCCGTTACGAATTACCTTATCACAAAACTGTCTGTTACCGATAATTTCAGTGCTTGCAGAGAATACCTTACTGAAAACTGCTTTTCATTTCCTTCTGCTCCTTGTTGGGTTCGACACTCTTACTTATTGAAAGGACTACGGTCGATCACGTATACTTGTGGGTCATGAAGCATGTGCTCTTGATGGGGGATAACCTCGGGGTAGCCTCAACCGGCCCCTTTTACTCCAAGTTTTCGAAAACGACTGGAGGGCGAGCCGCCTCCCCCTACAGTCCGGCTCCACGCTGCCGGCTGTGATGGGCCTGCCGGATAGGGGCGGAGATGCCTAGCTCTCTAGCCGGCGAAGCATTGGATACCGCAGCCAGGACATTCATGGCTACAGTGGGCCCCCGTCGCATTGGAGGTCAGTGCCCGTGTGGCTACAGTGGGGGCGACAGTGCCTCTTATCCTGGCCGACTGCGACCGGCTATACGGACAGTGTCGGCACACCCTCAACCACTCCATTACCTGTCCTGGTGTGGCTACAACGTAGTCGGCCGTACTGCTGACCACGGTCGGCTGCCACTAGATGACGACTCGAAGGACGACCCAATGCCTCGACGCGACGGGCATGGGGGCCTACCAGGTGGGGGCCCTCTAGCTCCCGACGGGACCCCACAGCCGGCGGTCCCTACCAGTGACAAGATCCCTTAGTCGGGGGCCCCATGGCCGGCTAGAGAGACCGCCAGCTGGGGCCCTTCGGCACCCTCTACTCATATTGTATTCTGGGGGGTTGGCCTATAAACCCCCCGGAGCTTCCCCATGCACGAGGCGATCACTTCCCTAGCATCACACACACACGCACACCCACGTAGAGAGGCAGCGAAGGCAAGCTGGCTCCTTCTTCCTCCTCTACTTATACATCTCAAGGAGCACCATTGTATCCCCCTTTGGTTCATCAACCAGACTACTAGGACTAGGGGTATTACCTCCCATCGAGGGCCCCGAACCTGGGTACATCGTGTGTCCCACACCATTTGTCCCAGATCCCGCTCCCGGAGTCCACCAGCGTCCATCGTCCCCAATCACTCTTGATAAGCCTACCCATGGCATCTGTCGTGAGCAAACAACGATAGTTGGCGCCCACCATGGGGCCGTACGCGGTGCTGGCCGGAGTCATACTTCGGGCAGGAACCCTCGCCAACTCCGCTTGGCGTCTCACGTCAGGACTGATCAGCATGCCCGTGGGGTACACCCTTGCGGAAGCTCCCGCGGCTCCAGACCACGGTTCCACCCACCTCGCGAGTAGAACCACCGTCTCCTCCCCTGAGACGAACTGCGTCAATGCTCCGCTCGACATCATCGGCTTCTGCCTGCTCACCGCCGAGCTGCGCCTCGACGACGCGGCGACACTGGATGAGTACCCCAACGCAGTGCTCGATTGTTGTGACCCACCCCCGTGCGTAGACGGAACGCCCGCGGGCAGCGCGCGTGACTCCTGCGTCATCGTGGAGGTGCTGACCACCGGCTCCTCCATGACTTCTGGCCGCGTCAGGGCGAACGCGCTGGGGTTCCCCATTGCCGCCGGCACTGGCATCTCCGACTCCGTCGGCTCCGCCCTTCGAGGCCTGAGCACCCCCATCGTGCCGACAACCAACCTGAACACGGCTACAAACGAGTTGGAGGCCGTGCGCCAACTGCTGTTCGCGCAGGCCACCTCTCTCGCTACAGCCAGGCGCCGGATGGAATCCGTGCAGCGGGAGTATAACTCCGCATACAGCCTCATGCCGGTTCGCACCGAGCCCAGCCAGTAGAACGACGTCCGCGGCCGCAGCCGCATGGTCGCGGAAATCCTCGATGGTCGCCTGCCGACCTACAATACGCCGACGGCCAACATGAGGGCCGCCTAGGTGGCTTACGCCGACCTGGCCGGCTTCGAGGGCAAGGAGCGCACCCTACATGACCAACACATCCAGGACCTCATCAACACCGCCAACGCGCAGCAAGCCCCACTCGACCACCTCAACCTCGTCTCCCAGGTCCTGCCTCACGAGGGAGATGGCGCGCTGGCTGCCGGTCTACGACGGCTGGTCCAACATGCCTCTTCCCCCTATGGCTCTGCCAGGTGTTGTGAAGGCTCCCGCATCACGCGCTCTCAGCACACAAACGAGCCGGACGAGGATGACCGGCGCACAAACGGTCCGGACGAGGACGGCCGGCGCCCATGCAACCACACCCCGCCCTCATGGCGGGAACGTGCGCCTTCTCCTGTTCCGACGGTCCGCCGTGAGCTAGCGGCCCGCCTTGGCCCGTGCGTCCCCCGAAGCGAGAACGACGCCCGAACCTACATCGACCGGCTAGCGCAGTCGGCCCTCCTCGAGGAGGAGGGCTCGATTGGCCTGGCATGTTTCGGCCCTTGGATCCGCAATGAGCCATTCCTGGCCGGCTTCACTCTTCCTCGCGACAGCCAGAAATACAATGGCACCGCCAAGCCAGAGGACTGGCTGATCGACTACACCACCGCAGTCGGCATCACCAGGGGGAACAAGCGCGTAGCCGTGCGCTACGCCCACCTCATGTAGATCGGCTCAGCCCGGACGTGGCTCAATAGCCTGTCCGCCGGCAGTATCAACACATGGACGAACTTCGAGGAGTCTTTCATCCGCAACTTCACTAGCACCTACAAGCGGCCCGGCCGTCCCCGCGAGCTGGCCATGTGCGTCCAGGGCCCGGACGAGGCCCTCTGCGACTACATCACCCAATGGATCGAGCTCCGCAACTCCTACAAGGGAGTGCACGAGGTGCAGGCCATCCAGTACTTCATCGAGGGCTGCCGCGACCGCACCCACCTCAAGCACAAGCTCTTGTGCTCCGAGCCGGCTACCCTGGCGGACCTCATGGCCAAGGCGGATAAGTACGCCACGGTTGACTTCGCCATGAGGATCAAGGCCACCATGCTTGCCAAACTGACCACGCCGTCTGTCGCACCACAGCCGGCCGCCGACAATCGGTAGCAGCAGAACAACAAGCGCAAACCCGACCAGCCGGATCCTCGCTATCGGAGCCGGCAGATCGCCACCGTCGAAGAGGAGCAGCCGGCAGCCCAGCCCCCAGCCAGCGTTAGCGCGCTGGCAAGGCCGCCTAGCAACCCAAGCTCACGTTCGAGCATATTCTCGACCTGCCCTGCAAACACCTTTCTGGGGCCAAGCCATCAACGCACATGCTATGGCAGTGCAGCTTCTCATAGCGGCTGGCCTGAGGCGAGGGCCTCCCGGCTCCTGCACCACCGCCGCCCCAAGTTACGGCTCCGGCTCCGGCATCAGCCCCGGCGGCTGCCTCCACGACCAGTTACCCGACCAGGATGTGGCCTACATCTCTTCACCAGCAAGGAGACGACCAGCACCGGCTATAGCCCGAGATGAACGCCACCATGCCTTCGACCCCCCTAGTTCATGCACTGGTTCGAGAAGCCAGTCACCTGGAGACACACGGACCACCCGACAATGATGCCGAATCTGGGAAGCTACGCCCTTGTCCTCGATCCCACCATCGTCTCCGCAAGACGCACCTGCCGCTTCTCGCGGGTGTTGGTTGACGGTGGTAGCAGCATCAACATCCTCTACCGCAACATGATGATCAAGCTGGGGCTCAAGGAGACAGACTTACAGTCGAGCCGGACGGTCTTCCATGGCATCGTTCCGGGGTGGTCGTGCTCCCCCATCCGCAAGATCCAGCTGGATGTCCTCTTCGGCAACAAGCACCACTTCCGCCGTGAACTGATATGGTTCGAGGTGGTGGATCTTAGCAGCCCCTACCACGTGCTGCTGGGGCGGCCTGTGCTTGGCAAGTTCATGATGGTTCCCCACTACGCCTACCTCGAGATCAAGATGCCGGTCCTCAAGGGCATCATCACTATTGCCGGAGACTACAAGACATCGATTGAGTGTGCCCGCGATGGCAGCCGGCTGACCGAAGCTCTGGTGATCGCGGAGGAGAGGCGGTAGCTCAACCAGCTCGTGGCTCAAGCCACCGAGCAGCCGGCGATGCCGACTCCCTCGGCCCAGATGGCCGGCGAGGCGTATTTCCATCCGTCCAAGGACACCAAGCAGGTGTCACTCGACCCGGCTAACCCCAAGCAGTGCGTCACCATTGATGCCAACCTCAATAGCAAATAGGAAGGCGAGCTCATCGACTTCCTTCGTGAGTATTGGGACATCTTTGCATGGTCTCCCAAGGACATGCCGGGTGTTCCGAGGAAGTACGCCGACCACAAACTTCACGTGTGACTGGATGCGAAGCCGGTCAAGCAACCCCTACACTGTTTCTCCGAGGAGAAGCGATGCACTATAGGAGAGGAGATAGCCTGGCTTCTCACAGCCGGCTTCATCATGGAAGTGTTCCACCCGGACTGGCTGGCCAACTCGGTCCTGGTGCTGAAGAAAAACAAGACTTGGCGTAGGTGTATTGACTACACGAGCCTGAACGAGGCATGTCCCAAGGACTCGTTTGCCGTGTCGCGGATCGATCAAGTTATCGGATCCACGGCCAGCTGCGATCTGCTGTCCTTCCTGGAGGCCTACTCAGGCTACCACCAGATCAAGTTGGATCCAGTCGACCGGCTGAAGACCTCCTTCATCACCCCTTTCGGGGCCTACTGCTACATCACCATGTCCTTCGGCTTGAATAATGTAGGCGCGACCTTCCAGCTCTGCATGCAAAAGTGCCTCCTGCCCCAGATCGACAGGAACGTCCACGTCTATGTTGACGACATCATCGTCAAGACCAAGAAGCATTTCAGCTTGCTCGACGACCTCCGGGAGACCTTCACCAACCTGCACAAGTACAATGTCAAGCTCAACCCGGAGAAGTGTGTGTTTGGCGTCCCAGCCGGCCAACTCCTGGGTTTCTGCGTGTCCGCTCGCGACATCGAAGCTAACCCAGAGAAGATCAGGGCGATCGAGCATATGCCCAAGCCGACTCGGCTCCACGATGTCCATAAGTTCACCGGCTGCCTCGCCTCACTCAGCCGGTTCGTCATCCGGCTGGGGGAGAAGGCCCAGCCCCTCTACCAGCTCATGAGGAAGACAACGCTCATCTAGTCAACCGTCAACTTTGCCCGGAAGCCTGCTAAGTTCGTGTGGACCAACCAAGCAGATGAGGCGTTCCGCGACCTCAAGCGAGTCCTCACCAACGTGCCCATCCTGGGTGCACTGGCTGAGAAGGAGCCCCTGCTCGCATACATCACGGCAACCACGCACGTCATCAGCGTCGTCCTGGTAGTGGAGTGGATGGAGGAGGGCAGGGCGCTGCTGGTCCAATGCCTAGTCTACTACCTCAGCGAGGTCCTCTCCGCCTCCAAGAAGAGCTACCCCCACTACCAGAAGATGTGCTACGACATATACTTCGGCGCCCAGAAGATCAAGCAGTACTTCCAAGAACACACCATCACCGTCGTGAGCATGGCGCCACTAGGCGAGATCATGAGCGGCCGGGATGCCACCGGCCGGATCGCCAAGTGGGCAATTGCCCTCGCTGACTATGAGATCCGGTACGAGCCACGCACCGCCATCAAATCGCAGGTCATGGCTGAATTCCTCGTCGACTGGGCCAAGACCCAGTTCGTGCTGCCTCCCCCGGACTTGATGCACTAGCGCATGCACTTTGACGACTCGAAAATTCCGACCCGCTTGGGAGCCAACATCATCCTGTTGTCTCCAAAGGGAGACCAGCTCAAGTACGCGCTCCAGATCAGCTTCGCCGCCTCCAACAACGTGGCCGAGTACGAGGCGCTCGTCCACGGTCTCCGGCTCACCAAAGAAATTGGCATCCGGCGCATCTTATGCTTCGGCAACTCTGACCTCTTGCGAATGGGACGCCAGGGATGCCAACATGGCCAGCTGTCGTTTCCTCGTCCAGCAACTCACTGGCTCCTTCGAGGGTTGCGAGTTCCATCATGTCCCCCGGGCTGACAACGAGGCTGCGGACACCCTGGTGAAAATCGGCTCCACCTGCCAGCCATCCCGGCTGGCGTCTCCCTCGAGCAGCTGCGCAAGCCATCGATCAAGTCCTCCACCGAGTCAGAGTCCATCTACGTGCCCACGGATCCTACTGGCCCCTCGACTATCCCGGGGGCTCCGCCGGCCCCACCTGCTCCATTTGCTCTGCCGGCTCCACCTGTTCCACCGGCTGCGCCTGCCGCGCCGGCTTCGGTTGTAGTCGTCCGAGTGGCAGCCGGCTCCGAGCCCACAACCGTCATGATGGTCGTCGACTAGTATGGCCCGGGGGCTCCAAGGACGGACGCGGGGGCTCTGGCTTGAAAGCACAACATGCTCCCTTTGTGGTTTTGATAATTCATGACAACATACATTGTCTCTTGGACTAATATTTTTATCTAGTGTATTTCTGATAATAGTCCATGGAGAGTTGGGTTGGCAAAGATATTGTGGAATACCCCAAGATGCAAAGAAATGGATTGGCAAATCTTCAAGCAGGAGGACTCTATATTTTATATTTGTGAGAAATCACCTTGAGTCCATAGGAAAGCCAATACTATTAAAAGGGGGTAAAGTTTTGTTGGTGAACAAAATGCTCATACGTGCACAAGTGATAGTCACCAAAGACACCCACAAACTCTCCCACCAAAGTCTGTCCTAAGCCAAACACTCAAAATCGATGCAACCAACATTCCACATTCGGTACCACCGATT
This sequence comes from Hordeum marinum, assembly GCA_022496015.1. NCBI lineage: Eukaryota > Viridiplantae > Streptophyta > Magnoliopsida > Poales > Poaceae > Hordeum > Hordeum marinum. Next base: position 444,907,865 of record CM039678.1, on the reverse strand, counting down.
CTAAACCCTATTCAGACTCAGCCAAACCCTAACCTTTCGGTATAGTCGATACTGCTTTCAGTGCCACCGAGTTGGGCTGCCAACTTTCTATTACGCAAGTTCACACTTTCGGTCCCTCCGAGATTGTTGAATAGGCGTCACTGAGAATGGGCATTCTGACCATTGGTCACCTTATCGATGCAACCGAGATTCCTACATCGGTCTCTCCGAGATTCAAAAGTTGCCACCTTTTGGTCACTTCGGTACCACCGAGATTAACACATCGGTGTCACCGAGTTGGTCATTTTGTGTGTAACGGTTGGATTTTTGGGGATACCTATATATACCCCTTCACCACCACCTACTCGAAAGAGAAGCACTCAGAACCATTCCATACCTATCCTATCAGGTTTCTAAGAGAGAACCACCTACCCTTGTGTTGAGGTCAAGATCTCCCACTCCAACCATATGGATCTTGATTTCTAGCCTCCCCGAGTTGCTTTCCACCAATCCCATCTCTTCTACCAAGCCATATCTGTGAGAGAGTGATTGTGTGTTGAGGAGTCTATCATCTTGAAGCACAAGAGCAAGGATTTCATCAACATTACCGATCCTATTACCTTTTGGAGTGTGGTGCCTCCTAGATTGGTTAGGTGTCGCTTGGGAGCCTCCTACTTCGTGTTGTGGAGTGAACCAAGAAGTTTGTAAGGGCAAGGAGATCGCCTACTTCGTGAAGATCTACCCATAGTGAGGCTAGTCCTTCGTGGATGGAAGCCGTTATGGAATAGTCAAGGTTGCTACTTCGTGGACCCTTATGGGTGGAGCCCTCCATGGACTCTCGCGACCGTTACCCTCTATGGGTTGAAGACTCCATAAACGTGGATGTACGATAGCACCACCTATCGGAACCACGGGAAAAAATCCTTGCGTCTCCGACTGCATTTGATCTTCACATCTCATCTCTTTACTTCAAGTGCAATATCTTTACTTTCCGCTGCTATATTTGTTGACATGCATGTGTAGGGTATATAGACTTGCTAGTCTTGCTAAAACTCTTAAAATTTGCCAACCAATTAACTTGGGAAAAGGTTAGGTTTTAATTTTCTGCTAGTAGTCTATTCACCCCCCTCTAGACACTCTTCTAGTGGTCCCTCACGTCTGCTCAGATTCCCCAACCCGTGTTGGCGCCAGACTCGGTCTCGGCTCCATCATGGCCCCAACCAATCTGGGCTTTTCTCTTGCATGGGGAGCTCCCTCCCGACGAGGACGAAGCCCGACGAATCTAACATCGTGCTCCCGCCTACAGCATCATCAACCGTGAGCTGGTTCATCGTAACACAACCGGCATGTACCAACGGTGCGTCGAGCCCGATAAGGGCCAAGAGATCCTCCGAGATATCCACCAGGGCAAGTGTGGGCATCACACCGCCTCGAGGATCCTGGTGGCCAAGGCGTTCCGCCACGGCTTTTACTCGCCGACTGCCCTGGAGGAAGCGACGCAGCTCGTTGACAGGTGTGAAGGGTGCCAGCGTTTCCGCGCGCAAAACCACCTGTCGATTGCGGCGCTCAAGATCATCCCACTGTCATGGCCGTTTGTCGTCTGGGGGCTCAACATGGTGGGACCATTCAAGACCACTCGAGGCGACATGACACATCTACTGGTAGCCGTCGACAAGTGCACCAAGTGGATCGAGGCCAGGCCCATCAAGAAGCTGGACGGCCCCACGGACGTCCAGTTCATCAAATACATCATAGTCCGCTACGGCGTCCCGCATAGCATCATAACCGACAACAGCACCAATTTCACCAAAGGCGCACTAGCACGTTTCTGCCCCAAGCAAGGCATCAGGTTCGACCTGGCCTCTGTTGCCCACCTGCAGTCAAACGGTCAGGCCGAGAGGGTAAACAACCTGATCTTGGCCGGCATCAAGCCCCCAATCGTGGCACCACTTGTACGATCAGTCGGCTGTTGGATCCAAGAGCTACCGGCTGTCTTGTGGAGCCTTAGAACCACGCCCAACCAATCAACCGGCTTCACACCCTTCTTCCTCGTGTACGGGTCCGAGGCTGTCATCCCCATAGACATCGAGTTTGACTCGCCTCGGGTCACCCTATACACGGAGTCGGACGTAAAGGAGGCAAGAGAAGACGATGTCGACCTCCTCGAGGAGGCCCGCGAGGTGGTGCTGAGACGAACGACTATCTACCAGCAGAAGCTTCGGCACTACCGTAGCAAGCGGATCTGGCCCCTCTCCTTTCACGAGGGGGACCTGGTGCTTAGGAGAATCCAGCGAATAGCCGGCCAACACAAGCTGTCCTCCCCATGGGAGGGCCCGTTCATCGTTAGCAAGGCACTGCACAACAACGCGTACTATCTAATAGATGCCCAGAAGCCGCAGAAGCGCAAGAGAGACGCCTCTGGTGCTCCTCCGTCCGTTTTGCTGCTAAAGACTAGTGTATGTATGTACCCTCCCCTTTTGGGCTTATGAATGCAACGGGTTCCCCAAGCCATTTCTTGGTGCACGCCCCCTTTGTTTCCTTCCAAAGCATTTTGCCTCACTCATCGGCTCCCGGACCTAGCCCCACGGTCCCAGGGGATCGCCGTCTAGCCTTGACGTCGCTCCCTAAAGCCGGTCAAGTAGTGTGTACTAAAGAGAAACCCTTCCACCCCCAAATACAGATCGACTCCTGGCTGTCCGGCTAGAGGGTCCTCGGGATGGTAAACTGAGGGTGTGTTTGGTTGGGGTCACCAGGTGGAATGTAATGGGTCGGTTCGGTCCAGAGAGCTCGTTCCAGAGAGCTTGTTCCAGTGTTTGGTTTGTCAAAGGCACAAGAACCCACCGATTCCAAAGAATGGAATATTCCTCGTTTATGCGGAATCAAGTCATACCTCCAAATCGAGCGGACGACATGGAACGGCTCGCTCGACTCTCACTCGTATTTACATCCCCGCGCTGCATCTCCCTCTTCAACCTTGCGCGCGTTGCCACCAACAGCCCCACCGCGCACGGACATGAATGGCCACCGCCGCATCCGTTGCGCTCGTAGCCGCCCCGACCGCATCCGTAGCTCCCTCCACATCTTTGTGTGCTGCATCCGACGGCCCGACCACGTGCGGCCAACTTGCCACCGCGGGATCCTCGCGCTGGCGCTGCTTGTCGTCGCACCGGCCGCGTCGCAGCCCGGCGCACCTGACGCATCCCACCGAGTAGGGAGGCCCTCTCAATCATCTTCTTCAGCTGAGCATGGAGGTCGGGCAGCCCCTCTCACTCGTATTCTTCAGCCAGGCATGGAGGTCAGGCAACCTTCTCACTCGTCTTCTTTAGTCGGGCATGGAGGCTGGGGGCACCATGGTCAGGGAGCTTTGGTCGCCGCACCAAGGAGCATGTGGTGTGCATTGACATTCATCGTGGGTGTTTTTTGTAGGGACTAAACTTCAGATCAATATACTGCAGGTCTGCAGCGTCAAGTACATCTGTTCTTCTGTATTCAGATTCAGTGTTTCGTGGGTATTCTTCTGTACTGCAGCGTCAAGTACATCTCATTGCAATCGATGTAATCAAGTGTTCTATATTCAGTTTAGGTTTCTATCAAAAATCTAATTCATGTAATAAATTGAGATGAACAATTTCATCCCATTTGATCTTTAAAACCAAACACGAAAACGTAACCATTCCATTCCTCAGAACCGCCCCTACCAAACATAAGGACGGAACCAACCCATTCTAGTGGAATGGAACCATGGCATTCCGTTCCACTTCGTTCTCAAACCAAACACACCCTTAGCACACATGAAAAACGATCATAAAGGGTCGCCGGCTAGGGCTAGCCGAAACACTTTTTTCTTATCCTTTGCCACTCACCTTAGCCAAAACACCCTCGTGGTTCCAAACTCGTGACCGACTCCACCGAGGCGGACGCCCCATCCCAGCTAAAGACCGGCTCCCAGCTCTCCGGCTGGCAGGGCTGATACTAAAGAAGGCAAGGCTTTGGGCAGACGGAACCAAAAGGGCAAAAAGGCTAAGGCCGAGATGGCACGCATAAACATTTTTGGCAACCAAAAGCATAACTTATATACACAAAGAGTGTAAACGGCCCATGACCACAAGTTCATTACATACACCCCCAGTGGGTGGAATTGCAGTCTGACAAAATGTAGCAAAATAAAAGAGGGCCCCAAATAGCAGCGGCGCCGTCTTCTCCTTTGGCATTCCCCATGGCGGTTGAGGTAGAGGCCCCATCCTTGGCTGCGGTACGACCCGCGTCGGCCCCCGCGTCCAGGTCCCGAGCCGTCTCGGAGTTGGCGTAATCGTCGGTACTGGACCCGGCGTCTTCGTTGTCCGTCTCCGCGGCGCTGCCCTCCGGGTCATCAAGGGCGAGCGTGTACGAGTCCTCCGGGATCACCTCGCCGTCTATCGTGCGCTCCGGGATGTACTCGTCCCATGCGGCGAAAGAAGCAAGGTCGCTGGCCCGCACGGCCAACGCATCAACAACCGCCTCCAGCTCTGCATCGGTGCCGGCGTGTTGAGCCATGAGCTGCCCCTAGTCCAGCTCGGGGTACCATGACCTTGCGATATGCAATGCCATGGTCGCTCCAGCGCGCACGGTGGAGGCCCTCCAAGCGTTCACCCGCGCGGTCCCAAACTCTAACCACCTCGACAGCCAACTCATGGAGTCCGGCTCCACCACAACTGGCGAGAGGGTGCGAACCAGCACGGTAGCGACCGCCTGGAGCCGCTTAAGGGCCTGGACCACCTCGGCCAGGCGCACCTTGGTGGCGATCCCCACCTCATCCAGGGTCTAAGCAGCATGCTGCTCAACGACGATCCCCTGCGCCCGCGGTTCCTCGTGGTGGGCCTCCACGGCTGCATCCGCGACTCCCTGCATGCCTAGGAAAATCTCTAAGGGGAAAGAAGGACAAAAAATGAGCAACGAAGAGAAACTCCAACTTCAAACCACTACACAAAGACAGCAAGACTTACCGGTCAGTAGCTGGTCCACCTCATGCCCCTGCTCTTGCAGATCGAGCTCCCAGGCCGACCACTCCTTGACCCGGCGATCGTGCTTGGCCTAGGCCGTCCGCGCCTCCTTGGTCGCCTTCACCAGCGCGACGTCCTTGGCCTCCAGCTCCCGGCGGAGAGCCGCCTCCCGCTCCTCCGACTCCTTGCGAAGGGAAGCCTCCCCTCCTCCAGCTCTCGACGATGGGCCGCCTCGCGCTCATCCTTCTCCGCCTGCGCCCGATCCGCCTCCTGGCGGAGCCGGTCGCACTCCGCGGTCAAGAGGTCCTACCGTTCGCCGAGCCGCACCACCCGGCGACGGAGGTCGACCGTCTAGGCGTGGGTAGCTGCCCGGGACAAAGACGTATTTATCAGAAAGCAAAGAAGAGAGGGATTCAGCCCGTCTCCGGGGCAGCCAGCCAGAATCTCGGGGGCTACACACAGTGAGTGTGCTCTCGCGCCCCCACTAGAGATTCAGAAGAACATTACCTTGCAGATCCGTGGACAAGATGGACAACCGGCTCTCGGCTCCGCAGTACAAGCCTAGTAGCGTGTTCTACGCGGCCACCCGACGGTCGTGTGCGGCCTGCAGAGGACACAAAAGCAAAATGCCATTAGACTCGACCCGCCTACATCCAAGCTGGCCCGAGTCTCGGGGTCTACACCCAGTGGGTGCGCTGGCGCGACCCCACTGGAAAAAATCAAAGCAAAGTACAAAGCCTCGAACCCTTACCGCGGCGGATTGCTCGAGGTGTACTAGTCGGTTGTTGGCAGCCTGAGCATCTTGCACCGTTTGGGCGTGGCAGGCGGCAAATTCCGCGATGACGGCACCCACCGCGGCCCAAGGGCGCTTGGCGCGTCGTCGATGGACGTGCCTCCAGTCGTGGCCCAGGTCTTCCGCGGCCGACCCCCGCTGACGGGTCTGCCCCTCGCTATGGTCACCAAGGACCCGCCCCTCCCGGCGCCGTGGTGCCGGGTGCCCCCGCTGACGAGCCCGGAGCGTCCGCCCCCGGTAGTTGCGTCCTCAATCTCCGGCACTCCACCTCCGTCGGCGCCTCCGTAGATCGCGTCCAGAGCCGGAGCCTCGGGTGTCGGAACCTCCAGAGCCGAATCTTGAATGACGACCTCCGGGGGCTCCTTCGCCCCCGGCGGCATGTCATCCGCCCCCGACATGGCCGTGTTGCTGCCCGGCTCCGCCCCTTTGGCGGCACCCGCCGCACTTGCAGCTGTGCGGGCCTCCTCCTCGGCCTGCGCGTCCACCTCCTCCTACCACCTGGGGTCGTGCTTGTCCTCGGACCTCCTCTCCCGGCCAAGGGGGAAAGGCTCCCATGACTGGTCGCCCAGCTCCGCGCTGGCCCTCCCTGGCGGCTGCTTCCATGCCGCCTCCTCCCATGGGCGGCGTTCCTCCTCGCGTCGCTCCCACTCGGCCACCTCGAGGTCCTACCATGCCTGGCGCTCCCTCTTCTCGGCGGTGTTCGGCAGTGCCGTGCCGCCATCCTAACGGTCATAGCCCTTCCCAGGGCGCACGGATCCCTAGATGAACAAGATGAGAAGAGGGAGTTGACTGAGAAACAAGCAAGCACAGAAGGAAAACAAACTTACCCAATGATAACAGGGACCGCCCACCTGGTGGGGCCCGTCCGGCTAACCCGCTGCTTCTTCCCGTCGCCTCCATGGCTACGGCCTGGCTGCCCGCTAGCTGCCCGTTTGGGGGCCGGCCTAGAGCTGGTCGGCTGCTTCCCCTTGTTGCCTGCTACCGCATCAACCCAGCTGGGCTCGCGGTCGGTGCAACGAACGCGCCTCCTCGGCGCTGTGATGTCGTCCCCCAAAGCTTTTGGGTCCGCTGCATTGCACGCCCACCCCGATTCAGCGTCATCATTGGTCCAATCCCGCAAAAGTGATTAGGGGAGGAACTCATCGCCGACTCGATGGCCTCCATCTCCGTCTCTGCCCTGCCGGCTTCGAATGCGCTGGCTCGCTCTGATTCCGATGGCTCCATGTCGTCGACATCCTCGACCTCCTCGGGGTCCGACTCCGCTACATCGGTAGCCGGCTCCCCGTAGTTCTGCAGCTGTGGGAAGACCTGCACGCAAGAGAAGCCCTTCACCGTGAGGCCGAGGAAAGGCGCCGGCTTCGAAAGAAAAATAAAGGGTGGGGGACGGCTCGTCACATACCCGTGGAGCCAGACGGTCCCGGCTGTACGGGGCCTCCCCCCATTGCCATCCGCCCTCGTCCATCTTGGCGGCCGAAAAGGCGTTCACCCTCCTCGCCACCATCACCGTTTTCAGCTCTTTGGTGGGAAGCTGACAAGGGTCATGCCGCCCTCCCATCTGGCAGATGAGGTGCGGTCGGCTCTACGGCGGTTGCACCCGGCGTGCCACCATCATGGCCAGGAGGTCTGCGGCCGTCAGCCCCTCCGCCCTGTTCATCACCACCAGGCGCTCGCAGAGTCGGTCCGCCATCTCGGGTGACTGGGTTGGAGCCGCCCTCTAGTTCAGCATCGCGACCAACGGCTGGTTGACGAAGTCAGGGAGGTTGATGTATTCCTCCTACGGCTTCACGTTCTTCACGTAGAAGAACCCTTTCTGCCAATTCTTCAACGAATCATGCAAGGGAAGTTGCAGGAACCTGACTCCCGCACGGAAGTGGATCAGGGAGGCTCCGCAGGCGGTCAAGACTTTCTGACCGGTTGCCACATTCGTCATCGTTTGGCGCTTGAGGTAGAAGAGCCAACATGAGAGATCAAGGCACAGCTCCACCCCTAGAAACAATCGCATAGGGTGACAAATGCCGCCAGCTGCAAGACGGCGTTGGTGGCAAGATAATGCGGCTGCAGGCCGAACCGCGTGAGAACCCGCCAGAAGAACGTGCTCGCCGGCAGCCCGAGCCCGTAGAGGCAGTGCTCGGTGAAAACCACCACCTCGCCCTCTCACGGGGCTAGAGCGTTCTCCGCCCGGTGATGAGCGCCTCCAGGTGCTCTTCCGACAACAAATTGCGGTGGTGACAGAGGTGCTCGATGAAGTGCTCGTCGACGTCACTGTTGTCCCAAGCCCCCTTGCTAGCCATGGCTCTCAGAGGGTCTCGCGGTCGCGGCGGCGAGCGCAAGGGCTAGGTCGTACTGCGGCTCTCTAACGGCAGCGGATGGTGGAGCAACGATGCGTGGCCCTCGCTCTTCCTCTCTCTCTCTCTCAGCGGGGAGGGGAGGAGCAACAAAGATGATGCACTTGGGGCGGAGGGAGCGAATGTGTTGGGGAACGTTGCATGGGAAACAAAAAATTTCCTACGCTTAACCAATATCAATCTAGGAGATGAGCATCTATGAGAGAAGAGATTGATCTACGTACCCTTGTAGATCAGTAAGCGGAAGCGTTAAAGAACGCGGTTGATGTAGTGGTACGTCTCCGCGATCCAAATCGCAAGCCGTCCCACGAACTCCCGATCAAGTGCTGAACGGACGACACCTCCGCGTTCAGCACACGTGCAGCTCGATGAAGATCTCCGCCTTCTTGATCCAGCAAGAGGGGGCAAAGAGGTAGATGGGTTCTCCGGCAGCATGACGTCGTGGCGGTGGTTGTGGTGGAGCTGATCCGGCAGAGCTTCGCTAAGCGGCGTCGAACCAATACATTAGAGGAGAGGCTATCAGAGAGAAAGGAAGGGCTGCGCCGTGGCTTAGGGTGTGGCTGCCCTCATCCCTCTCACATATATATAGGGGGAGGGCTAGTGTGCCCAACACCTAGGGTTTCCCCCTTGGGGCGGCGGCCAAGGGTGGAGGCGCCCTAGGGTGGCTTGCCACCCAAGCAAGGTGGCGCCAACCCTAGAGTTGGCCCTCCCACCAACCCCCTTGATGCATGGGCCTTTGTGGGAGGGGCGGCCAGCCCACCAGGGGCTGGTGTGACCTCTCTCACAGCTCATGTAGGCCTTTCGGGCTCGTGGCCCCTTCCGGTGGACCCCCGGGACCCTCCCGGCACCCCCGATACGTTACTGGTGACGCACAGACTTTTCCCGGTAACCAACACGAAACTTACTATATATGAATCTTCACCTACGGACCATTCTAGAGATCCTCAACACGTCCGGGATCTGATCCGGGACTCCGAAGAACCTTCGGTCACCAACACACATAACTCATCTATACCAAAACGTCATCGAACCTTAAGTGTGCAGACCCTGCGGGTTCATGAACTATGTAGACATGACCGAGACACCTCTACGGTCAATAACCAACAGCGGGACCTGGATGCCCATGTTGGTTCCTACATGTTCTATGAAGATCTTTATCGTTCGAACCTCTATGTTGAGGATTCAGACAATCCCGTATGTCGTTCCCTTTGTTCTTCGGTATGTTACTTGCCCGAGATTTGCTTGTCGGTATCTCTATACCTAGTTCAATCTCGTTACCAACAAGTCTCTTTACTCATTCCATAATACAAGATCCCGCGACTAACACTTAGTCACATTGCTTGCAAGGCTTCTTGTGATGTTGTATTACCGAGTGGGCCCTGAGATACCTCTCCGTCACACGGAGTAACAAATCCCGGTATTGATCCATGCCAACTCAACACACCCCCTCGGAGATACCTATAGAACACCTTTATAGTCACCCAGTTACATTGCGACGTTTGATACACACAAGGCACTCCTCTGGTGTTAGTGAGTTGCATGATCTCATGGTCATAGGAACTCATATACTTGACATGCAGAAAACAGTAGCAATAAACTGACACGATCATATGCTACGTTCATAGTTTGGGTCTTGTTCATCACATCATTCTCCTAATGATGTGACCCCGATATCAAATGACATCTCATGTCCATGGCTAGGAAACCTTAAACATCTGTGATCAAAGAGCTAGCCTGCTAGAGGCATAGTAGGGAACAATGTTTGTCTATATGCCCACACATGTATTTAGTTTCCAATCAACACAATTATAGCATGGACAATAAACGATTATCATGAACAAGGAAATATAATAATAAACACTTTATTTATTGCCTCTAGGGCATATTTCCAACAGTCTCCCACTTGCACTAGAGTCAATAATCTAGTTCACATCACTAAGTGATTTACATTGTAATGAATCGAACACCCATGCAGTTCTGGTGTTGATCATGTTTAGCCCTTGGAAGAGGTTTAGTCAACTGGTTTGTAACATTCAGATCCGAGTGCACTTTGCAAATATTTATGTCCTTCTCCTCGACGTAATCGCGGATGGAATTGAAGCGTCGCTTTATGTGTCTGGTCCTCTTGTGAAACCTTGGTTCCTTGGCCAGAGCAATGGCACCAGTGTTGTCACTAAATAGAGCCATTGGATTAAGTGCACTGGGCACTACTCCAAGATCTGTCATGAACTGCTTCATCCAGACACCTTCCTTCGCTGCCTCCGAGGCTGCGATGTACTCTGCTTCGCATGTAGAATTGGCTACCCAGCTTTGCTTGGAACTGCACCAGCTTACCGCTCCCCCATTGAGAATAATTGTGTATCCGGTTTGCGACTTGGAGTCATCCGGATCAGTGTCAAAGCTTGCATCGACGTAATCCTTTACGAAGAGATCTTGATCACCTCCATAAACGAGAAACATTTCCTTAGTCCTTTTCAGGTACTTAAGGATATTCTTGACCGTCGTCCAGTGCTCCATTCCAGGATCACTTTGAAACCTTCCAGCCATACTTATGGCAAGGCTGACATCGGGTCTTGTGCACAACATCGCATACATGATAGAGCCTATGGCTGAAGCATAGGGGACGACACTCATCTTTTCTCTATCTTCTGCAGTCACTGGGCATTGAGTCTTACTCAACTTCACACCTTGTAACACAGGTAAGAACCCTTTCATAGACTGGTCCATTTTGAACATCTTCAAAACTTTGTCAATGTATGTGCTTTGCGAAAGTGCTATCAAGCGTCTCGATCTATCTCTATAGATCTTAATGCCTAATATGAAAGCAGCTTCTCCTAGGTCCTTCATTGAAAAACTCTTGTTCAAATATTCCTTCACGCTTTCTAGCATTCTATATTATTTCCAATCAGCAACATGTCATCCACATATAATATTAGAAACTCTACAGAGCTCCCACTCACTTTCTTGTAGATACAAGCTTCTTCGTAAACTTGTATAAACCCAAACGCTTTGATCACCTCATCAAAGCGCTTATTCCAAATCCAAGATGCTTGCACCAGTCCATAAATGGATTGCTGGAGTTTGCAAACTTTGTCAACATTCTCTGGATTGACAAAACCTTCCGGTTGCATCATATACAACTCTTCCTCAAGTAAACCGTTAAGGAACGCTGTTTTGACATCCATCTGCCAAATTTCATAGTCGAAATATGCAGCTATTGCTAACATGATACTGACAGACTTAAGCATCGCTACGGGTGAGAAGGTCTCATCGTAGTCAACTCCTTGGACTTGTGAAAAACCCTTTGCCATAAGTCGAGCGTTATGGATGGTGACATTACTGTCCGCGTCCGTCTTCTTCTTCAAAATCCATTTATTCTGAATGGCCTTTCGCCCTTCAGGTAATACTTCCAAAGGCCATACTTTGTTTTAATACGTGGATCCCATCTAGGATTTCATGGCCTCTAACCATTCTTAGAATCCGGGCCCATCATCGCTCCTCCATAGCTCGTAGGTTTATTGTTGTCCAACAACATGACCTGCAAGACAAGGTTGTCGTAGCACTCAGGAGTAGTACGCACCCTTGTCGACCTACGAGGTTCAATAGCAACTTGATCCGAAGTTTCATGATCATCATCATTAACTTCCTCTTCAACCATCGTTGGCTCCACAAAAACATCTTTCTGCACTACGCTACTCCTTGGTTGAAGTGAAGGTTCAATAACCTCATCAAGTTCTACTTTCCTCCCACTCAATTCTTTCTAGAGAAACTCTTTCTCAAGAAATGTTCCATTTTTGGCGACAAACACTTTGCCTTCGGATCTGACATAGAAGGTATACCCAACTGTCTCTTTTGGGTATCCTATGAAGATGCATTTCTCCGCTTTAGGTTCCAACTTTTCAGGCTGAAGCTTTTTGACATAAGCATCACATTCCCAAACTTTAAGAAATGACAACTTTGGCTTCTTGCCAAACCATGGTTCATATGGTGTCGTCTCAACGGATTTCAATGGTGCCCTATTTAAAGTGAATGCAGCTGTCTCCAATGCATAACCCCAAAATGATAGCGGCAAATCGGCAAGAGACATCATAGAACACACCATATCTAATAAGGTTCGATTACGACATTCGGACACACCATTATGTTGTCGTGTTCCAGGCGGTGTCAATTGTGAAACAATTCCACACTATCTTAAGTGACTGCCAAACTCATAACTCAGATATTCTCCTCCTCGATCAGATCGCAGGAACTTAATCTTCTTGTTATGATGATTCTCAACTTCACTCTGAAATTGCTTGAATTTTTCAAATGTTTCAGACTTGTGTTTCATTAAGCAAATATATCCATATCTACTGAAGTCATTAGTGAAGGTGAGAAAATAACGATATCCACCGCGCGCCTCAATGTTCATCGGACCGCACACATTAGTATGTATGATTTCCAACAAATCACTCGTCCGTTCCATTATTCCAGAGAACGACGTTTTAGTCATCTTGCCCATGAGGCATGGTTCACACGTGTCAAGTGATTCAAAATCAAGTGACTCCAAAAGTCCATCAGCATGGAGCTTCCTCATGCATTTTACGCTAATATGACCCAAACGGCAGTGCCACAAGAAAGTGGTACTATCATTATCAACTCTACATCTTTTGGCATCAATGCTATGAACATGTGTATCATCACTATCGAGATTCAATAAGAAAAAAAACCTCACATTGGGTGCATGACCATAAAAGATATTACTCATATAAATAGAACAACCATTATTCTCCGATTTAAATGAGTAACCGTCTTGCAATAAACAAGATGCAGATATAATGTTCATGCTTAGTGCATGCACTAAATAACAATTATTAAGGTTCATCACTAATCCCGTTGGTAGTCGAAGAGCGAGCGTGCCGACGGCGATCACATCAACCTTGGAACCATTTCCCACGTGCATCGTCACTTCATCCTTAGCCAGCCTCCGTCTATTCCGTAGGTCCTTCTTTGAGTTGCGAATATGAGCAACCGAACCGGTATCAAATACCCAGGCACTACAACGAGAGCTAGTAAGGTACACATCAATAACATGTATATCATATATATACCATGTTTGGTGTTGGCCACCTTCTTGTCAGCCAGATACTTGGGGCAGTTCTGCTTCCAAAGACCAGTTCCCTTGCAATGAAAGCACTCAGTTTCTGGCTTGGGTCCAGCCTTGGGTTTCTTCATGGGAGGAGCAACTGCTTTGCCACCCTTCTTGGAGTTACCCTTCTTTCCCTTGCCATGCTTCTTGAAACTAGTGGTTTTATTGACCATCAACACTTGATGTTCTTTCTAGATTTCAGACTCAGTGACTTTCAGCATCGCAAATAGCTCGGCGACTGACTTGTTCATCCCGTGCATGTTATAGTTCAACACGAAGCTCTTGTAGCTAGGTGGCAATGATTGAAGAACTCTGTGAGTGATCGCCTTCGGCGGAAGGGGCATCCCTAACTCCACCAGACGGGTCGAATACCCAGACATTCTGAGTATATTTTCACTGATAGACCCATTCTCCTCCATCTTGGAAGCATAGAACTTATCAAAGGTCTCATACCTCTCGATCCGGGCATTCTTCTTAAAGATAAACTCCAACTCTTGGAACATCTCATATGCTCCATGGCGTTCAAAACGTCTTTGAAGTACCGGTTCTAAGGCATACAAAATTGCACATTGAACCATTGTGTAATCTCCAGAACGTGCCTCCCAAGCGTTCTTAACGTCTTCGGATGACACGGGAGCAGGAGGGTCACCAAGCGGCGCATCAAGGACATAAGCCTTCTGGGAAGCCGTGAGGATAATCCTCAGATTATGGGCCCAGTCAACAAAGTTACTTCCATCATATTTCAACTTAGCTTTCTCTAGGAACGCATTAAAATTCAGGGGTGCTACTACGCGAGCCATTGATCTACAACATAAATAAGCAAAGGTTACTAAGACTATTGTTCAAGATAATGAGTTTAGTTAGTCAAATCACTAAAACTCCCACCCAAATTGACATCCCTTAGGTCATCTGAGTGATACATCATCCATATTCACCAACTCAAGTCCGATCATCACGTGAGTTAAGGTGGTTTCAATGGTGAACATCATCATGTTGATCATATTTACTATATGACTCATGCTCGACCTCTCTATCTCTTGTGTTCCGAGGCCATGTCTGTACATGCTAGGCTTGTCAAGTTTAACCCGAGTGTTCCGCATGTGCAACACTGGCTTGCACCCGTTGTATGCGAACGTAGAGTCTATCACACCCAATCATCACGTGGTGTCTCGACATGACGAACTTTTGCAACGGTGCACACTCGGGGAGAACACAATTCATCTTGAAATTTAAGTGACATGATATGGCCATGAACTTGTGCTTTTTGATCTCCATCTTCAAAGAACCGGCATGATCTCCATCGTCACCGGCATAACACCATGATCTCCATCATTGTGTTGTCATCGGGGTTGTCGCGCCCACCATGCTCATACTACTATTGCTACCGCTTAGCGATAAAGTAAAGCATTACATAGCTCTTAAAGATTGACACGCGGGTCATACAATAATCAAAGACAACCGTATGGCTCCTGCCGGTTGCCGTACTCATTGACATGCAAGTCGTGATATTCTATACAAAAACATGATCATCTGATACATCACATATATCACATCATATAATTGGCCATATCACATCACAACATACCCTGCAAAAACAAGTTAGACGTCCTCTAATTGTTATTGCATGTTTTACGTGGCTGCTATGGGTATCTAGGAAGAACGATTCTTACCTACGCAAAACCACAACGGTGATATGAAGATTGCTTTTCAACCTTCTACAAGGACCGCCTTAATCAAATCTGATCCAACTAAAGTGGGAGAGACAGACACCCGCCAGCCATCTTTATGCGACAAAGTCACATGTCAGTCGATGGAACACGGTCTCTCGTAAGCGTACGAGTAAAGTCGGTTTGAGCCGCTTCATCCCACAATATCGTTGAACCAAGAAAATACTAAGGAAGGAAGCAATTCGAATATCAACGCCCACAAACTCTTTGTGTTCTACTCAAGATCTCATCTACGCATAGACCTAGCTCATGATGCCACTGTTGGGGAACGTTGCATGGGAAACAAAAAATTTCCTATGCTTCACCAAGATCAATCTAGGAGATGAGAATCTATGAGAGGATAGATTGGATCTATGCACCCTTGTAGATCGCTAAGCGGAAGCATTAAAGAACGTGGTTGATGGAGTGGTACGTCTCCGTGATCCAAATCGCAAGCTGTCCACGAACTCCCGATCAAGTGCCGAACGGACGACACCTCTGCGTTCAGCACATGTGCAACTCGATGAAGATCCCCACCTTCTTGATCCAGCAAGAGAGAGCGGAGAGGTAGATGGGTTCGCCGGCAGCATGACGGCGTGGCGGCGGCGGTGGTGGAGCTGATCCGGCAGAGCTTCGCTCAGCGGCGCCGAACCAATCTATTAGAGGAGAGGCTATCGGAAAGGGAGGAAGGGCTGCGCCGTGGCTTAGGGAGCTGCTGCCCTCCTCCCTATCACATATATATAGGGGGAGGGGTGGTGCGCCCAACCCCTAGGGTTTCCCCCTTGGGGCAGCAGCCAAGGGTGGAGGCGCCCTAGGGTGGCTTGCCACCCAAGCAAGGTGGCGCCAACCTAGGTCGGCCCTCCCACCAATCCCCTTGTCGCATGGGCCTTTGTGGGAGGGGCGGCAAGCCCACCAGGGGCTGGTGTGCCCTCTCTCACAGCCCATGTAGGCCTTTGGGGCTGGTGGCCCCTCCCGATGGACCCCTGGGACCCTCCTGGCACCCTCGATACGTTACCGGTGACGCCCGAACTTTTCCTGGCACGGAACTTCCTATATATGAATCGTTACCTTTGGACCATTCCAGAGCTCCTCGTCACGTCCGAGATCTCATCCGGCACTTCGAACAACCTTCCGTCACCAACACACATAACTCATCTATACCAAAACGTCATCGAACCTTAAGTATATAGACCCTACGGGTTCATGAACTATGTAGACATGACCGAGACACCTCTATGGTTAATAACCAACAGCGGGACCTGGATGCCCATGTTGGTTCCTACATGTTCTACGAAGATCTTTATCGTTCGAACCTCTATGTCAAGGATTCGGAGAATCTGTCACAACCCTAGTTTATTTATGTTTGCCAATGCATTCATGCATGCATTTTCAAATTCTTGGAAAATGAAATGAGGAGTGATCAAGCCTCATCATTAATTTTTTTGGTAAAAGGCAATATAAAAATTGCTTCAAACAGATCCAAGAAAATGTTCCTCGTGTTTTGATAAAATATTGGCATGATGTGAAAATGTCATCCAATATTTTGGAGTCACATAAACATTTTATATTGGGCTTTTGAATTAATAAAACAATAGTTGCATTGAATTTATATTTATTATATATAAAATATAAGTTCAATAAACCTGAAACTTTTCATGTGGCACTAGTTATTTATACCTAGTTTACATGACAATTTTTAGGATTTTATGAATTGGATGGCTATTTTATTTTTGAGATAAAACAAATGTCAGAAATGAAATAAAACCAATAAAAGAAAAAAAAGGACTTACCTGGATTACCTTCCTGGCCCAGGAGACAACCGGCCTAGCCCACCTAGGCGAAGCAGTCGTCTTCAATCTGTGCCAGTAGGCAGAGGCGAAGCCATGCACGCCCGAGCCGGAGGCGCCTCCACCTCCTGCTTCGCGCTAGAGGCCATGCCCCCTCCCTTATCCCTGCTCCCGTAGATGCCGCGACCCTCTCCCCTTCCTTCTCTCATTTTCACTCTCTCCCACTCCCTGCTGCTCTCCTCTCCCCGGACCGAACCGTCGGCCGCCGCTAGCTTGCTCGCCGCTGACGACCATGGCCACCCCAGCTTCCCCTATTGGCCCTGCTAGATGCAGCGCTCCGCCAACTTGCCGTAGCCGCAAACCATGCTCGAAATGGTGCCCCGCATCGCGTTTCTGACCAACTCCAGGTAGCCCTGCCGCGGGTTTGGTCGTCGTCGGCCCCGCTCCAGCGAGTGCCGATGTGGCATGGCCATTAGGCCTAATCCCCGCTTAATTAGGCCCCCAGCCGCTGACGTGTGCGCCCCGGGGGCGGGTCAAACCCCGGTCAGCGCGGGATTAGCCCCGGGCCACTGACCAGTGGACCCCACCGGTCAGGTTTGACCTGGGACTGGCCCGGTTGACTCGCTGATGTTAGCCTGACGCAATGCTAACGCAGTAATTAAGTTTCTATAATTAAAATAATTCAAAAAATTCAAAAAATTAGTACAAACTTCAAAAATTCATAGAAAATAATCTGTAAGTCAGATTAAAATAATTTATATATGAAAATTTATCAGAAAAATCCAATGAATCTGATGTTGGAATTTTCATATGTGTTAGAGCAAGCCAAATAGGAAAACATGGAAATTTTGTTCAAAACACAATAGGCGACCTCACATATGGAGTTGAATTTGATCCTTGGGTTCGAACCATCGTCATTTAACATGTTGATAGGTGCTCTAGCTCAAACCAGCAACATATTGCCATGTCATACTCATGCATCATTGTGAATCATTTGCCTTGCTTAATTTGTACCTTGTTTGATCTTGTCGATAGACTTGCGAGACGTAGTTATCGACGACATCGAAGAACATCTGAGTTCTTCTGATAAACAGGCAAGCAACCCCTCCTTGAGCATGTTCGATACAACACCACTCTCTCGCTCTTGCTCTCATTTCAATGCATTACGACAACGCTATTCAACTACTACTTGTGTCGCGATAGATGAACCCACTTCTTTGTATGACCTGTCATTGTCACAGTAAATAGCTAAACCAAGCAACCTAGCATACCTGGTAGATGCTTGAGCTATGTTGTGCTATAACCCTGTTGTGCTTGCTATGCTTAGAGTTGTGTCGGGTCTGATTCATCTAGGTGATGAACCGGAGTGAAATGGATGTGTCTTGATGATGAGGGTTAAGTGTTGAACCCATTTTGGTAAAGGTAGTGATGAGAGGCGATGTAGGAGTACATGGTGGGTTGTCTCATTGAAGCCGCTCATAGGAGCTAAGTTCCATGTTTGTGTTCCAAGACTAGCTACTACCGTACATTGGATTCCGATAACTCGACCCCTATCGGCCTATTAACCTACCCTGTTCTCTGCCCAGGAGTCGCACTTGATAGGATGTGGTCGGGCCTGCGAAGTGATTGAACGGCCCAACCGGGACCGACTTGGGGCCCTGTACACAACTTCTGAGTCTGAATCGTGAAACACGGCTAGATTCTCAATTGTGGTGACCAACTCAGTTAGGCGACTGCCTTGGGTTAGAGTCGTTGAAGGTTAACGTCCGTGGTCGATTCCCTCGCTGGGCTTCCGCTTGAAGGTTGCCGAGGTGCCTTTTTACGTGCACATGGTAATAAGTGGTGGGAGCATGTGTGACGAAGTACACCCCTGCAGGGTAATTTATCTATTTGAATAGCCGCATCCACGAATATGGACTACTTGGAGACTTGCATTGTTCATAGACAACTTTAAGTGGATACTCTAAAATGCACCAAACAAGTGTGAGTGCTATGGATGGCTTCTCGTAGGAAGACGAGAGAGGATCCATAGTGGTGTATTGATATGGTGAACATGTGGACTTGTGTGTGCTCTCTCGTAGGGAGACGAGAGAGTAGTGATACGTTGGATACTTTGTCGTAGTCCAGGATAGCAAAAGGTCAAAGCTGCCATTCTGTAGTAAACCCCACAACACCGTTGATACATGATGCATATGTAGATAGTTCTGATGTAATACTTGTTGAGTACCCTCGTACTCACTATTGCTTTTTTAATATTTTGCAGAGATAGATGTTTTTCAGTTATGTTTCTTATGACGTTGAGATCGACGGATTATCTTAGTAACCCAAACAAAGGTCTGGCTCCTACGGTAGGGTCGTTGTAGCTTTTCAGGCTCTTCCAGCCGCTTTTGTAGATGTCTGTACTCAGACATGTAACTTCCGCTTGTTGTTTGTATGCTCTGAATGTTGGGTCATGTGACCCCTTCTGCTTGTAACATTATACTATGTTGGCTCCTCGGAGCCTCCTAAATAAATGTTATGTCATAGAGTTTTGTTGTGATGCCATGTTGTATCTACGCATATCGTGCATAGTGTATGTATGATTGAAATGCATTGGTATGCATGGGATTCGACACCTAGTTGTGTGCCTTTAGTAGCCTTCTTTACGAGGAAATTCCTCTTTGTGCTTCCATCGAGCCTTGGTAGCTTGCTACTGCTTCGGACACATTGATTGACCGACATGTATCCTTCTTTGTTGTTGTGTCTGTCCTTTCGGGGAAATGTCTCGCGGTGTAATGGAGTCCCTATAGCCTGCTATGACTCGTCTACGTGCAGTGATGACATTTATGTCCCATGGCGTAATGGAGTTCTTGTAGCTTGCTATGACTCGTCTACACATGCTGATGACCAACACCTGCATTGTTGGGTTACGTATGCCTGTCCCTGTATGGTTGTGCCACTTGGGTCTATAACTAGTCATGTCGACCCGGGTTCTTTGATGTGTGAATGCTAGCAACTTCTTCATATCCGTGATCCAAAAGGCGCAAACGGTCCCGGCCAAGGTTAGGTGGCAGCCGTGGGATACCGTGCGTGAGGCCGCAAAGTGGTGTGAGGTGTTACAGGCTGGATTCATATGTCGTTGGTATCAGAGCTGAATTGCCTGTAGGTTTATGAAGCCAAACTGGTCGATTTTGAGTCTAGCAATGCTTTAGTTATATGAGGGAATTGATTGTGGAAGGGAATGTAAGGCTCTTTTTACTCCACTCCTCAAGTTTCTCTATTCTAGGTCACTCTCTTCTTTTCTACGGGGACTAAGAACTAGGCTTCTTACCTATCTGCTAGGATGACGAGTTACTGGACCATAGACCAATAGAATGGTTGTTTGACAAGTTTTGTCCCATCAGAATCGTGAGAAGTGATGCCTATGTTCTCTCTGTGCCTTGAACCATGATGTTGAGTTGTTATGCTGGCCAAATCTTGTGCAGGTTGCCTCATATTTCACGCCTGTACAGCCGTTATGCTGTCCGAGTTCACCTAGGATTCATGGTGTTAAAGTGTTCTTCCTTGTTTCTGAACCCTGGGTTTTTCCTTCAGGATGCCGCAAGTTAACTGGAGATCTGCTAGTCGTAGTCAGAACTATGGAGATGGTAGGGATGAAGAAGATCCTCCTGACCAACCCTCGTTGGCAGAGGTTATGCTGGAAATTGAGAGGAACAAGCGTGCCACCAACCGTCTGTTGGATCACATCGAGCAGAATACAACCCATCATCGCAATGAGTTAGTATCCATCAGAGACTTCATCAAGTTGCAACCACCCACGTTCCAGCATTCCATTGAGCCACTAGACACATATGATTGGCTCCATAGTTTAAGAAATAAACTGTGTTATGCAAACGTGGCTGAAGGAGACAAGGTCACCTATGCCGCATATCACCTTGAAGGATCCGCCGGCCTTTGGTGGGAGAACTTCGAGGCCATGCGACCTACAGGCCAAGCTATTTCATGGAAGGAATTCTGTGAGGCCTTTCGTGAGCATCATATTCCGTAGGCCCTGATAGATCGTAAGCAAGAGGAGTTTTGCAACCTGACCCAAGGCAAGATGGATTTGGATGCCTATAGTCGTGAATTTGGACACCTTGCGCATTATGCGCCCGAAGAAGTATCCACTGATGCCAGGAAGCAAGCAAGGTTCAGGAAAGGTCTCGACCCAGAGCTACGTTGTGACCTCAATTTGCATGAGATCGCTACCTTCCAGGTTCTAGTGAACAAAGCCATTCAAGCAGAAACTGGTAGGATGACCTATGAGGAATCTTGCAAGCGCAAGTGTGATTTTGGGTCATCATCAGTCTCTATATCTCAGAGACGTAGAATATGGATTCCGAACACCGCTCTTCCTCCGAGATATGCACCGAGGCCATCCTATGTGGCGCCTTGCTTGCCGATGCCATGTGTTCCCCAGAAGAACCTTATCAACCGGATGCTCAACTCAGATGCACGTCCCATTCATGGGGCACGCTTGAAGTGCAGTCAGCCTGGACATTATTCAAAGAATTGCCCTGTACGAGCAAATGTTCCATCCTCTTCAAGCAATGTTGCCGGTCGTAGCAAGCCCCAAATCAAGAAGTTGAATGCCAGGTCAGTTGTTTATACTCGTGGATGTGTTCACCATGTATCTACAGAAGAAGTTGAAGATGATGCTAATGTCATGCTTAAGACGCTCCATGCCTATTCTCATCCAGCTTCAATTCTATTTGTCTCTGGAGCCTCTCACTCTTTCATTTCTGAAAGGTATGCCATGTTGCATGATATGTCTTTTGATATTATGCCAACTCCTTTGGAAGTTCAAACTCCAGATTCTAGATGGCAAACTACTAGAGTAAGCCATGGAAATCAAATCCTTGTTGATGGTTTAGTATTCCTTGCTTCTCCGATAGCTCTCAAGTCTTCGGACATAAATATCATTATGGGGATGGACTGGATGACAACTCATCATGCCAAAATTGATTGTTTCTCTAGGTCTGTTCAGCTTACCCATCCTTTTGGCCAGATAGTCATTATCCAAACCTGCCTTCTTGAGGGCATGATTTATTTCCTCAATGCCAATCATCTTCCAGACCTTGAAAACATCCCGGTAGTCCATGACTTCCCAGATGTGTTTCCAGAAGAATTGTCAGGTGTTCCACCTGACAGAGAAGTAGAGTTTGTCATAGAACATATTCCAGGAACCGCTCCAATTGCTAGAAGGCCCTATAAGATGTCTCCCCAAGAGCTAGCTGAGCTTAAGATCCAACTCGATGAATCTTTGAAGAAAGGTTTCGTCCGTCCTAGTTCTTCTCCATGGGCTTGTCCTGTCCTCTTCGTCAAGAAGAAGGATGGTACGGACCAGATGGTTGTCGATTATCGGCCGGTTAATCTGGTCACGATAAAGAACAAATATCCGCTCCCCAGGATCAAGGATCTGTATGATCAGCTCGCTGGATCCGCAGTATTCTCCAAGATGGATTTGAGATTAGGTTATCATCAAATCAAAATCAGGAATGGGGACATCCCAAAGATTGTTTTTGTCACTTGTTATGGCCAATACGAGTACACCATCATGTCCTTCGGTCTACCAATGCCCCAGCCACCTTCCCCCGCTTAATGAATTTAATCTTCATGGAGTATTTGGACAAATTTGTCGTGGTTTACCTCGATGACATCCTCATATACTCGAAGAACAAAGAAGAACATGCTGAGCATCTTAGGATGGTATTGATGAAACTCCGAGAGCACCGCCTCTATGCCAAATTCTCCAAGTGTGAATTCTGGTTGCCAGAAGTGACCTATCTGGGTCACGTAATCTCTGCGAAAGGTATTGTTGTCAATCCCGAGAGAGTTCAAGCTGTCCTTGACTTGACTCAACCTGAATCGGTGAAGCAAGTTAGGAGTTTCCTTGCCTTAGCGAGCTATTGTCGCTGCTTCGTTGAGAACTTCTCCAAAGTTGCCAAACCTCTAACTGAACTCCTCAAGAAAGATAAGAAGTTCGAGTGGACTCCAAAGTGCGAGGAAAGTTTTTAGGAGTTGAAAAGACGACTGACTACTGCCCCAGTACTTGTACCCCCGGATTTCACAAAGGAATTTGTTATCTACTGTGATGCTTCGCGACAAGGTCTAGGTTGCATTCTTATGCAAGATCGTCATGTCATTGCCCACGCATCTCGACAGTTGCGTCCACATGAGGAGAATTATCCAACACACGATCTGGAACTTGCCTTAGTAGTCCATGCACTTGTCACTTGGCGAGATTACCTTCTGGGTAATCACTACGAAATATACAGTGATCACAAGAGTCTCAAATATATATTCACCCAACCAGATTTGAACCTCAGGCAAAGACGATGGATTGAGTTGATTACGGACTACGACTTAGGAATATCTTACACCCCAGGCAAAGCCAATGTCATGGCTGATGCACTAAGTCATAAATCCTATTATAACAACCTCATGTTGCTACAAAGTCAACCACCTCTCCATGAGGAATTTTGTAAGTTAAATCTTCACATTGTTCCTCGGGGATCTCTTTCTACCTTGGTGGTGAAACCGACTCTTCAGGATCAGATCGTAGAGGCCCAGAAGCATGATACAAGAATTTCCCAGATCAAGAACAACTTTGCCAAGGGAGTTTCTCGTTCCTTCTCGGTAGATGATCAAGGTGTTGTATTCTTTGAGGACCGCTTGGTGGTTCCTAAGAAGCAACAACTTCGAGAACTAATCCTTAGGGAAGCTCATGAATCTCCTCTCACGATTCATCCTGATAGTACTAAGATGTATCAGGACCTACGACACAGGTTTTGGTGGACCCGGATGAAGAGAGAAATCGCTCAGTTTGTTGCTAACTGCGACGTTTGTCATCGTGTTAAAGCAGAGCATCAAAGGCCTACTGGCACCCTTCATCCCTTGGATATTCCCGAGTGGAAATGGGACAAGGTCTGTATGGATTTCATCACTGGCTTTCCAAAGACTAAGAAAGGGACTGATGCCATTTTTGTGGTCATCGATCGCCTTTCAAAAGTTGCTCATTTCCTTCCAGTTCGAGAGAGTATAACTGCTAGTCAGTTAGCAGATCTTTATATTTCTCGAATAGTTTCTCTTCATGGTGTTCCTCTAGAAATCAATTCTGGCCATGGAAGTCTTTTCACTTCTCGATTTTGGGAAAGTTTCCAGAATGCTATGGGAACCCATCTCTCCTTTAGCACTGCTTATCACCCTCAGTCAAGTGGTCAAGTAGAAAGAGTCAACCAAATTCTTGAATATATGCTCAGAGCCTGTGTTATCTCATTCGGAATGAATTGGGAGAAATGTCTTCCGTTCGCCGAGTTTGCTTATAACAACAGCTTGCAGTCTAGTCTGGGCAAGGCTCCCTTTGAAGTTCTGTATGGACGAAGATGTCCAACACCATTAAACTGGTCAGAAACTGGTGAAAGATAATTCTTTGGACCGGATATGATCCAGGATGCAAAAGAGCAAGTTCGCATCATTCGTGAGAATTTGAAAACCGCCCAATCTCGTCAAAAGAGCCAATATGACCATCGTCATAAGGAAGTAAGTTATGAAGTTGACGAGAAGGCTTACCTTCGGGTTTCACCTCTTAAGTATACCCATCGTTTCGATATCAAAGGAAAATTGGCTCCTTGTTACATTGGTCGTTTTTGCATTCTCGCTAAACGGGGAGAGGTTGCTTACCAATTGGAACTACCTCCACAAATTTCCGAAGTTCATGATGTATTCCACGTTTCTCAACTCAGGCGTTGCTTCAAGGATCCTATTCGCGAAGTAGACCATGAAACGCTTGATCTTCAAGATGATCTCTCATATCGAGAATATCATGTTCATATTCTTGATGAAACCAAGCACAGAACTCGACGTCCCAGCATCAAGTTTCTGAAGGTTCAGTGGTCACACCATTCCGACGATGAATCAACCTGGGAGCACGAAGATCGTCTTCGGCTTGAGTACCCTACACTCTTCCTGACTACTCCTGAATCTCGGGATGAGATTCTAGTTTAGTGGGGTGAGTTGTCACAACCCTAGTTAATTATGTTTGCCAATGCATTCATGCATGCATTTTCAAATTCTTGGAAAATGAAATGAGGAGTGATCAAGCCTCACCATTCAAATTTTTGCTAAAAGGCAATATAAAAATTGCTTCAAACAGATCCAAGATAATGTTCCTGGTGTCCTGATAAAATATTGGCATGATGTGAAAATGTCATCCAATATTTTGGAGTCACATAAACATTTTATATTGGGCTTTTGAATTAGTAAAACAATAGTTGCATTGAATTTATATTTGTTATATATAAAATATAAGTTTAATAAACCTGAAACTTTTCATGTGGCACTAGTTATTTATACCTAGTTCACATGACAATTTTTAGGATTTTATGAAATGGCTGGCTATTTTATTTCTGAGCCAAAACAAATGTCAGAAATAAAATAAAACAATAAAAGAAAAAAGGACTTACCTAGCTTACCTTCTTGGCTCAGGAGACAACCGGCCCAGCCCACCTAGGTGAAGCGATCGTCTTCAATCTCTGCCGGTAGGCAGAGGCGAAGCCGTGCACGCCCGAGTCGGAGGGGCCTCCACCTGCTGATTCGCGTTGGAGGCCATGCCCCTTCCCTTCTCCCTGCTCCCGTGGACACCGCGACCCTCTCCTCTTCCTTCTCTCATTTTTGCTCTCTCCCTCTCCCTGCTTCTCTCCTCTCCCCGGACCGAACCGCCGGCCGCCTCTAGTTTGCTCGCCACCGACGACCAAGGACACCCCAGCTTCCGCTGTTGGCCCTGCTAGATGTAGCGCTCCGCCAGCTTGTCGTAGCCGCAAACCGCACTCGAAATGGTGCCCCGCATCGCGTTTCCGACCAACTCCGACGATCCCTGCCGTGGGTTTGGTTGCCGCCGGTCCCGCTCCGGCGAGTGCCAATGTGGCATGGCCATTAGGCCTAATCCCCGCTTAATTAGGCCCCCATCTGCTGATGTGTGGGCCCCGGGGGCGGGTCAAACCCTGGTCAGCGCGGGATTAGCCCCGGGCCACTAACCAGTGGACCCCACCAGTCAGGTTTGACCTAGGACTAGCCCGGTTCACTCGCCGATGTCAGCCTGACGCAATGCTGACACAGTAATTAAATTTCTATAATAAAAATAATTCAGAAAATTCCAGAAATTAGTACAAACTTCAAAAATTCATAGAAAATAATCTATAAGTCAGATTAAAATAATTTATCTATGAAAATTTATCAGAAAAATCCAATGAATCTGATGTTGGAATTTTCATACGTGTTAGAGCAAGCCAAATATGCAAACTTGGACATTTTGTTCAAAACACAATAGGCCACCTCACATATGGAGTTGAATTTGAACCTTGGGTTCAAACCATCGTCATTTAACGTGTTGATAGATTCTCTAGCTCAAACCAGCAACATATTGCCATGTCATACTCATGCATAATTGTGAAGCATTTGCCTTGCTTAATTTGTACCTTGTTTGATCTTGTCGATAGACTTGTGAGACGTAGTTATCGACAACATCGAAGAACAACTGAGTTCTTTTGATAAACAGGCAAGCAAACCCTCCTTGAGCATGTTTGATACAATTCCACTCTCTTGCTCTTGCTCTCATTTCAATGCATTAGGACAACACGATTCAACTGCAACTTGTGTTGCGATAGATGAACCCACTCCTTTGCATGACCTGTCATTGTCATAGTAAATAGCTAAACCAAGCAACCTAGCATACCTGGTAGATGCTTGAGCTATGTTGTGCCATAACCCTGTTGGGCTTGCTATGCTTATAGTTGTGTCAGGTCTGATTCATGTGGGTGATGAACCGGAGTGAAATGGATGTGTCCTGATGATGAGGGTTAAGTGTTGAACCCGTTTTGGTAAAGGTAGCGATGAGAGGACATGTAGGAGCACATGGTGGGTTGTCTCATTGAAGCCGCTCATAGGAGCTGAGTTCCGTGTTTGTGTTCCAAGACTAGCTACTACCGCATATTGGGTTCTGGTAACTCGACCCCTCTCGGCCTATTAACCTACCCTATTCTCTGCCCAGGAGTCGCACTAGTTCGAAACATTGATAGGATGTGGCGGGGCCTGCGCAGTGATTGAACGTCCCAACCGGGACCGGTTTGGGGCCCTGTACACAACTTCTGAGTCCGGATCATGAAACACGGCCGGATTCTCGATTGTGGTGACCAACTTAGTTAGGCGACTGCCTTGGGTTAGAGTCGTTGAAGGTTAACGTCCGTGGCCTACTCCCTTGCTGGGCTTCTGCTTGAAGGTTGCCGAGGTGACTTTTTATAAGTGGCGGGAGCATGTGTGACGAAGTACACCCCTGCAGGGTAATTTATCCATTCGAATAGCTGCATCCTCGGATATGGACTACTTGGAGACTTGCATTGTTCATAGACAACTTTAAGTGGATAGTCTAAAATGCACCAAACAAGTGTGAGTGCGACGGATGGCTTCTCGTAGGAAGACCAGAGAGGATCCATAGTGGTGTATTGATATGGTGAACTGTTGGGGAACGTCGCATGGGAAACAAAAAAATTCCTACACACACGCAAACCTATCCATGGTGATGAGCATCTACGAGAGGGAGAGTGGATCTACGTACCCTTGTAGATCTCTAAGCGGGAAGCGTTAAGAAACGCGGTTGGTGTAGTCGTACTTCTTCGCGATCCAAATCGCCGAGCGTCCCGTGATCTAATCACGAACCATCCTGCAAACCAATCACGAACCGTCCCGCGATCTCGTCACGATCTGTCCCGCGATCCGATCACGAACGTCCCGTGGCCTTGATCACGATCCTTCCGATCTAGTACCGAACGGACGGCACCTCCGCGTTCAGCACACGTGCAGCTTGATGACGATCTCCACCGTCTTGATCCAGCAAGAGGAGGTGGAGAGGAGAGAGAATTCACCGGCAGCGTGACGGCGCTCCGGTGATGGTGGTGGTGGAGCAATTCCGGCAGGGCTTCGCCTAAGTACTGCGGAAAATCAATCTAGAGGAGCACCGGTGGAACGGGTAGCACGTGGCCATAATTTCTGTCCAAACAGCCCCCAATCCACCAGTATATAAAGGAGGGAGGGAGAGGCATCCTTGGCGTAGGGACAAGGCCTCCTAGGAGTCGGCCGGCCAAAGGGGGAGGAGTCCCACTCCTTCTCCAATCCTAGTTGGACTAGGATTGCTCCCTATTGGCCCTTTTTTTCCACCTTTTCCTTAGCCTTTTTGCCTCCTGCGCCATGGGCCTTTTTGTGTCTATTCCTCCAGACCACAAAGGGCTGGTTATTACTCTCCACAGCCCATGGACCCTCTGGGGTCGAAATACCCCTCCCGGAGGTCTCCCGGTACACTACCGATGACTTCGAAACTTTTCCGGCGACCAAACTGGGACTTCCTATATATGAATCTTTACCTCCGGACCATTCTGGACCTCCTTGTGACGTCCGGGATCTCATACGGGACTCCGAACAAACTTCGGTCACCACCATACATAACTCTACACTATCGAAACGTCACCGAACCTTAAGTGTGCAGACCCTGCGGGTTCGAGAACTATGTAGACATGACCGAGACACCTCTATGGTCAATAACCAATGGTGGGACCTAGACATCCACATTGGTTCCTACATATTCTACGAAGATCTTTATCGGTCGAACCTCTATGTCGAGGATTCAGTTAACCCCGTACAACGTTCCCTTTATTCTTCGGTATGTTACTTGCCCGAGATTCGATCGTCGGTATCTCCATACCTAGTTCAACCTCGTTACCGGCAAGTCTCTTTACTCATTCCGTAATACAAGATCCCGCAACTAACAATTAGTCACATTGCTTGCAAGGCTCATTGTGATG
Organism: Hordeum marinum; assembly: GCA_022496015.1. Lineage (NCBI taxonomy): Eukaryota > Viridiplantae > Streptophyta > Magnoliopsida > Poales > Poaceae > Hordeum > Hordeum marinum. The sequence goes on along the minus strand of CM039678.1, from coordinate 444,879,278 downwards.
TTGCATTACCGAGTGGGCCTCGAGATACCTCTCCGTCACACGGAGTAACAAATCCCAGTCTCGATCCATGCCAACTCAACAGACACCATCGAAGATACCTATAGAGCACCTTTATAGTCACCCAGTTACGTTGTGACGTTTGATACACACAAGGCACTCCTCCGATATCCGTGAGTTTCATGATCTCATGGTCATAGGAACATATACTTGACATGCGGAAAACAGTAGCAATAAACTGACACGATCATATGCTACGTTTGTAGTTTGGGTCTTGTCCGTCACATCATTCTCCCAATGATGTGATCCCGTTATCAAATGACATCTCATGTCAATGGCTAGGAAACCCTAACCATCTTTGATCAACGAGCTAGTTCACTAGAGGCATACTAGGGACACAGTGTTGTCTATTTACCCACACATGCAATGTGTTTCCAATCAATACAATTATAGCATGGATAATAAATGATTATCATGAACAGGGAAATATAATAATAAACACTTTATATATTGCCTCTAGGGCATATTCCCAACAGTCTCCCACTTGCACTAGAGTCAATAATCTAGTTCACATCACTATGTGATTTACATGGTAATGAATCGAACACCCATGCAGTTCTGGTGTTGATCATGTTTAGCCCTTGGAAGAGGTTTAGTCAACGGGTCTGCAACATTCAGATCTGTGTGCACTTTGCAAATATTTATGTCCTTCTCCTCGATGTAGAACCGGATGGAGTTGAAGCGTCACTTTATGTGTCTGGTCCTCTTGTGAAACCTTGGTTCCTTGGCTAGAGCAATGGCACTAGTGTTGTCACAGAACAGGTTTATTGGATTCAGTGCACTCGGCACTACTCCAAGATCTGTCATGAACTGCTTCATCCAGACACCTTCCTTCGCTGCCTCCAAGGCTGCGATGTACTCTGCTTTGCACGTAGAATCAGCTACCACGCTTTGCTTGGAATTGCACCAGCTTACCTCTCCCCTGTTAAGAATAAGTATGTATCCGGTTTGTGACTTAGAATCATTCGGATCAGTGTCAAAGCTTGCATCGACGTAACCCTTTACGCCGAGCTCTTCATCACCTCCATAAACGAGAAACATGTCCTTAGTCCTGTTAAGGTACTTTAGGATATTCTTGATCGCTTGCCAGTGCTCCACTCCAGGATCACTTTGAAACCTTCCGGCCATACGTATGGCAAGGCTGACATCGGGTCTTGTGCACAGCATTGCATACATGATAGAGCCTATGGCCGAAGCATAGGGGATGACGCTAATCTTTTCTTTATCTTCTGCAGTCACTGGGCATTGAGTCTTACTCAACTTCACACCTTGTAACACAGGCAAGAACCCTTTCTTGGACTGCTCCATTTTGAACTTCTTCAAAACTTTATCAAGGTATGTGCTCTTTGAAAGTGCTATTAAGCGTCTCGACCTATCTCTATAGATCTTAATGCCTAATATGAAAGCAGCTTCTCCTAGGTCCTTCATTGAAAAACTCCTATTCAAATATTCCTTCACGCTTTCCAGCATTTCTATACTGTTTCCAATCAGCAATATGTCATCCACATATAACACTAGAAACGCTATAGAGCTCCCACTCACTTTCTAGTAAATACAAGCTTCTCCATAAACTTGTATAAACCCAAACGCTTTGATCAACTCATCAAAACGCTTATTCGAACTCCGAGATGCTTGCACCAGTCCATAAATGGATCGCTGGAGTTTGCAAACTTTGTCAGCATTCTCTGGATCGACAAAACCTTTGGGTTGCATCATATACAACTCTTCCTCAAGGAAACCGTTGAGGAATGCCGTTTTGCATCCATCTGCCAAATTTCATAGTCGAAATAAGCAGCTATTGCCAACATGATTCTGACAGACTTAAGCATCGCTACGGGTGAGAAAGTCTCATTGTAGTCAACTCCTTGAACTTGTGAAAAACCCTTTGCCACAAGTCGAGCTTTATAGACGGTGACATTACCGTTCGCGTCCGTCTTCTTCTTATATATCCATTTGTTCTGAATGGCCTTTCGCCCTTCCGGTAGTAATTCCAAAGTCCATACTTTGTTTTCATACATGGATCCCATCTCGAATTTCATGGCCTCTAACCATTTCTCGGAATCCGGGCCCATCACTGCTCCTCCATAGCTGGTAGGTTCATTGTTGTCTAACAACGTAACCTCCAAGACAGGGTTGCCGTACCACTCGGGAGTAGTACGCGTCCTTGTCGACCTACGAGGTTCAATAGCAGCTTGATCCGAAGCTTCATGATCATCATCATTAACTTCCTCTTCTACCGTCGTAGGTTCCACAGAAACATCTTTCTGCGCTGCGCTACTTTCCGGTTGAAGTAAAGGTTCAATAACCTCATCAAGCTCTATTTTCCTCCCACTCAATTCTTTCGAGAGAAACTCTTTCTCAAGAAATGTTCCGTTCTTAGCGAAAAACACTTTGCCTTCAGATCTGAGATAGAAGGTATACCCGACTGTCTCTTTCGGGTATCCTATGAAGACGCATTTCTCCGCTTTGGGTTCCAGCTTTTCAGGCTGAAGCTTTTTGACATAAGCATCACATCCCCAAACTTTAAGAAACGACAACTTTGGCCTTTTGCCAAACCACAGTTCATATGGCGTCATCTCAACAGATTTCGATGGTGCCCTATTTATAGTGAATGCAGCTGTCTCTAATGCATAACCCCAAAACTATAGTGGCAAATCGGCAAGAGACATCATAGAACGCACCATATCTAATAAGGTACGATTACGACGTTCAGACACACCATTACGCTGTGGAGTTCCGGGCGGTGTCAACTGTGAAACAATTCCACATTGTCTTAAGTGACTGCCAAACTCATAACTCAGATATTCACCTCCTCGATCAGATCGCAGAAATTTAATCTTCTTGTTACGATGATTCTCAACTTCACTCTGAAATTGCTTGAACTTTTCAAAAGTTTCAGACTTGTGTTTCATCAAGTAAATATACCCATATCTACTCAAGTCATCAGTGAAGGTGAGAAAGTAACGATATCCACCGCGCGCTGCAACATTCATTGGACCGCACACATCAGTATGTATGATTTCCAACAAGTCACTTGCCCGTTCCATTGTTCCAGAGAACGGCGTTTTAGTCATCTTGCCCATGAGGCATGGTTCACATGTGTCAAGTGATTCAAAATCAAGTGACTCCAAAAGTCCATCACCATGGAGCTTCCTCATGCGTTTTATACCAATATGACCTAAACGGCAGTGCCACAAGAAAGTGGTACTATCATTATCAACTCTACATCTTTTGGCATTAATGTTATGAACATGTGTGTCTTCACTATCAAGATTCAATATGAATAAACCCCTAACATTGGGTGCATGACCATAAAAGATATTACTCATATAAATAGAACAACCTTTATTCTCTAATTTAAATGAGTAACCGTCTCGCAATAAACAAGATCCAGATATAATGTTCATGCTTAACGCAGGCACTAAATAACAATTATTCAGGTTCATCACTAATCCCGATGGTAATCGAAGAGAGAGCGTGCCGACGGCGATCACATCAACCTTGGAACCATTTCCCACGCGCATCGTCACTTTGTCCTTTGCCAGCCTTCGTTTATTCCGTAGTTCCTGCTTTGAGTTGCAAATGTGAGCAACCGAACCGGTATCAAATACCCAGGCACTACTACGAGAACTAGTAAGGTACACATCAATAACATGTATATCATATATACCTTGTTTGTCGTTGGCCGCCTTCTTGTCAGCCAGGTACTTGGGGCAATTCTGCTTCCAGTGACTAGTTCCCTTGCAATGAAAGCACTCATTTTCTGGCTTAGGTCCATGCTTAGGCTTCTTTGTAGGATTAGCAACTGCTTTCCCATCCTTCTTAGTCTTACCCTTCTTGCCTTTGCCCTTGCCATTTTTCTTGAAACTAGTGGTTTTATTGACCATCAACACTTGATGTTCTTTCTGGATTTCAGACTCAGCGACTTTCAGCATCGCAAACAGCTCGGCGACTGACTTGTTCATCCCGTGCATGTTATAGTTCATCACAAAGCTCTTGTAACTAGGTGGCAGTGATGGAAGAACTCTGTCAGTGATTGCCTCTGGTGGAAGGGTAATTCCCAGCTCCGCTAGACGATTTGAATACCCAGACATTCTGAGTATGTGCTCACTGATAGACCCGTTCTCCTCCATCTTGCAAGCATAGAATTTATCGGATGTCTCATACCTCTCGATCCGGGCATTCTTTTGAAAGATAAACTTCAACTCCTGGAACATCTCATATGCTCCATGACGTTCAAAATGTCTTTGAAGTCCCGGTTCTAAGCCATACAATATTGCACACTGAACTATTGAGTAGTCTCTAGCACGAGCCTCCCAAGCGTTCTTAACGTCTTCGGAGGTCATGTCTTCTGGTTGGTCACCAAGCGGTGCATCAAGGACATATTGTCTCTGGGAAGCCGTGAGGATAATCCTCAGATTACGGGCCCAATCAACAAAGTTACTTCCATCATCTTTCAACTTAGCTTTCTCTAGGAACGCATTAAAATTCAGGGGTGCTACTGCGCGAGCCATTGATCTACAACATAAATATGCAAAGGTTACTTAGACTATTGTTCAAGATAATGTGTTTAGTTAATCAAATTACTAAAGCTCCCACTCAAATTGACATCCCTCAGGTCATATGAGTGTCACATGATCCAAATTCACCAACTTAAGTCCGATCATCACGTGAGTTAAGGTGGCTTCAATGGTGAACATCATTATGTTGATCATATCTACTATATGACTCATGCTCGACCTTTCGGTCTCTTGTGTTCCGAGGCCATGTCTGTACATGCTAGGCTCGTCAAGTTTAACCCGAGTGTTCTGCGCATGCAAATTTGACTTGCACCCGTTGTATGTGAACGTAGAGTCTATCACACCCGATCATCATGTGGTGTCTCAACACGACAAACTTTCGCAACGGTGCACACTCGGGGAGAACACAATTTTATCTTGAAATTTAAGTGAGGGATCACATTATAATGCTACCGTCGTACTAAGCAAAACAAGGTGCATAAAAGGATTAACATCACATGCAATTCATAAGTGACATGATATGGCCATGAACTTGTGCTTAAGATCTCCATCTTCAAAGCACTGGCATGATCTCCATCGTCACCGGCACGACACCATGATCTCCATCAACGTGTCGCCATCGGGGTTGTGGCGCCAGCCTGCTTCTACTTCTATTGCTACCGTTTAGCGATAAAGTAAAGCATTACATAGCGCTTTAATGATTGACTCGCAGGTCATACAATAATTAAAGACAACCCTATGGCTCCTGCCGGTTGCCGTACTCATCGACGCGCAAGTCGTGAGATTCTATACATCACATATATCACATCATGTAATTGGCCATATCACATCACAACATACCCTGCAAAAACAAGTTAGACATCCTCTAATTGTTGTTGCATGTTTTACGTGGCTGGTACGGGTATCTAGCAAGAACGATTCTCACCTACGCATAAACCACAACGGTGATACATAGTTTGCTTTTCAACCTTCTCAAGGACCGCCTTTGTCGGATTCGATCCAACTAAAGTGAGAGAAACTGTCACCCACAAGCCATCTAAGCAACAAGTTGCGTCGAGGGAACCGGTCTCTCGTAAGCGTACGAGTAATGTTGGTCCGGGCCACTTCATCTCACAATACCGCTGAACCAAAATACGACCAAGGGAGGAAGCAATCTAAGCATCAACGCCCACAAACCTTTTGTGTTCTACTCGAGATCTCATCGAACCATCAACCTAGCTCATGATGCCACTGTTGGGGAACGTCGCATGGGAAACAAAAAATTTCCTACGCACACGCAAACCTATCCATGGTGATGAGCATCTACGAGAGGGAGAGTGGATCTACGTACCCTTGTAGATCGCTAAGCGGGAAGCGTTAAGAAACACGGTCGGTGTAGTCGTACTTCTTCGTGATCCAAATCGCCGAGCGTCCCGCGATCTAATCACGAACCGTCCCGTGAACCAATCACGAACCGTCCCGCGATCTCGCCACGATCCGTCTCGCGATCCGATCACGAACGTCCCGTGGCCTTGATCACGATCCTTCCGATCTAGTACCGAATGGACGGCACCTCCGCGTTCAGCACACGTGCAGCTTGATGACGATCTCCACCATCTTGATCCAGCAAGAGGAGGTGGAGAGGAGATAGAGTTCACCGGCAGCGTGACGGTGCTCCGGTGATGGTGGTGGTGGAGCAATTCCGGCAGGGCTTTGCCTAAGTACTGCGGAAAATCAATCTAGAGGAGCACCGGTGGAACGGGTAGCACGTGGCCGTAATTTCTGTCCAAACAGCCCCCAATCCACCAGTATATAAAGGAGGGAGGGAGAGGCAGCCTTGGCGCAGGGCCAAGGCCTCCTAGGAGTCAGCTGGCCAAAGGGGGAGGAGTCCCACTCCTTCTCCAATCCTAGTTGGACTAGGATTGCTCCCTATTGGCCCTTTTTTCCACCTTTTCCTTAGCCTTTTTGCCTCCTGCGCCATGGGCCTTTTTGTGGCTGTTCCTACAGCCCACAAATGGTTGGTTATTACTCTCCACAGCCCATGGACCCTCTGGGGTCGAAATACCCCTCCCGGAGGTCTCCCGGTACACTACCGGCACTCCAGGTACACTACCGATGAGTCCGAAACTTTTCCGGTGACCAAACTGGGACTTCCTATATATTAATATTTACCTCCGGACCATTTCGGAGATCCTTGTGATGTCCGGGATCTCATACGGGACTCCGAACAAACTTCGGTCACCACCATACATAACTCTACACTACCGAAACGTCACCGAACCTTAAGTGTGCAGACCCTGCGGGTTCGAGAACTATGTAGACATGACCGAGACACCTCTACGGTCAATAACCAATGGCGGGACCTAGACATCCACATTGGTTCCTACATATTCTACGAAGATCTTTATCGGTCGAACCTCTATGTCAAGGATTCAGTTAATCCCGTACAACGTTCCCTTTGTTCTTCGGTATGTTACTTGCCCGAGATTCGATTGTCGGTATCTAAATACCTAGTTCAACCTTGTTACCGGCAAGTCTCTTTACTCATCCCGTAATACAAGATCCCGCAACTAACAATTAGTCACATTGCTTGCAAGGATCATTGTGATGTTGCATTACCGAGTGGGCCCCGAGATACCTCTCCGTCACACGGAGTAACAAATCCCAGTCTCGATCCATGCCAACTCAACAGACACCATCAGAGATACCTGTAGAGCACCTTTATAGTCACCCAGTTACGTTGCAACGTTTGATACACACAAGGCACTCCTCCGATATCCATGAGTTTCATGATCTCATGGTCATAGGAACATATACTTGACATGCGGAAAACAGTAGCAATAAACTGACACGATCATATGCTACGTTTGTAGTTTGGGTCTTGTCCGTCACATCATTCTCCCAATGATGTGATCCCGTTATCAAACGACATCACATGTCAATGGCTAGGAAACCCTGACCATCTTTGATCAACGAGCTAGTTCACTAGAGGCATACTAGGGACAGAGTGTTGTCTATTTACCCACACATGCAATGTGTTTCCAATCAATGCAATTATAGCATGGATAATAAATGATTATCATGAAGAAGGAAATATAATAATAAACACTTTATATATTGCCTCTAGGGCATATTCCCAACATGAACATGTGGACTCATGTGTGTTCCCTCGTAATGAGACAAGAGAGTAGTGATACGTTGGATACTTTGTCGTAGTCTAGCATAGCCAGGTCAAAGCTGGCATTATGCAATAAACCCCACAACACCGTTCTTTGATACATGATGCATATGTAGATAGTTTTGATGTAAGACTTGCTGAGTACCCTCGTACTCATTGTGTCTTATTTACATTTTTTGCATAGATAGATGTTGTTTAGTTATGTTTCTTCTGACGTTGACATCGAGGGATTAGCTTAGTAACCCAGACAGAGGTCTGGCTCCTATGGTAGGGTCTTTGTAGCTTTTCAGGCTCTTCCAGCCGCTTATGTAGATGTCTGTACTCAGACATGTAACTTCCGCTTGTTGTTTGTATGCTCTGAATGTTGGGTCATGTGACCCCTTCTACTTGTAACATTATACTATGTTGGCTCCTCGGAGCCTCCTACATAAATGTTATGTTGTAGAGTTTTGTTGTGATTCCATGTTGTATCTACGCATATCATGCATAGTGAGTGTATGATTGAAATGCATTGGTATGCGTGGGATTCGACACCTAGTTGTGTGCCTTTAGTAGCCTTCTTTACGGGGAAATGTCTCTTTGTGCTTCCATCGAGCCTTGGTAGCTTGCTACTGCTCCGGACACATTGATTGACCGACATGTATCCTTCTTTGCTGTTGTGTCTGTCCCTTCGGGGAAATGTCTCGCGGTGTAATGGAGTCCCTATAGCCTGCTACGACTCGTCTACGTGCAGTGATGAAATTTATGTCCCACGGCGTAATGGAGTCCTTGTAGCGTCCTATAACTCGTCTACACACGCTGATGACCGACACCTGCATTGATGGGTTACGTATGCCTCTCCCTGTATGGTTGTGTCACTTGGGTCTATAACTAGCCATGTCGACCCGAGTTCTTTGATGTGTGAATTCTAGCGACATCTTCATATCCGTGAGCCAAAAGGCGCAAATGGTCCCGACCAAGGTAAGGCGATAGCCGTGGGTTACCGTGTGTGAGGCTGCAAAGTGGTGTGAGGTGTTACAGGCTGGATTCATATGTCTTAGGATCGGGGTCCCGACACAATCCCGTATGTCGTTCCCTTTGTTCTTCGGTATGTTACTTGCCCGAGATTCGATCGTCGGTATCTCTATACCTAGTTCAATCTCGTTACCAGCAAGTCTCTTTACTCGTTCTGTAATACAAGATCCCGCGACTAACACTTAGTCACATTGCTTGCAAGGCTTGTTGTGATGTTGTATTACCGACTAGGCCCTGAGATACCTCTCCATCACACGGAGTAACAAATCCCAGTATTGATCCATGCCAACTCAGCAGACACCCTCGGAGATACCTGTAGAGCACCTTTATAATCACCTAGTTATGTTGCGACGTTTGATACACACAAGGTACTCCTCCGGTGTCAGTGAGTTGAATGATCTCATGGTCATAGGAACACATATACTTGACATGTGGAAAACAATAGCAATAAACTGACACGATCATATGCTACGTTCATAGTTTGGGTCTTGTCCATTAAATCATTCTCCCAATGATGTGAACCCGATATCAAATGACATCTCATGTCCATGGCCAGGAAACCTTAACCATCTTTGATCAACGAGCTAGCCCGCTAGAGGCATACTAGGGACACAATGTTTGTCTATATGCCCACACATGTATTTAGTTTCCAATCAACACAATTATAGCATGGACAATAAACGATTATCATGAACAAGGAAATATAATAATAAAAACTTTATTTATTGCCTCTAGGGCATATTTCCAACAGTCTCCCACTTGCACTAGAGTCCATAATCTAGTTCACATCACTATGTGATTTACATTGTAATGAATCGAACACCCATGCAGTTCTGGTGTTGATCATGTTTAGCCCTTGGAAGAGGTTTAGTCAACTCCTCTCCCCCTCCATTTAAACCCCGCGTGGTGGGCAGTGGGGAGTGGATCTGTTGCGCATGATCCCCACTACCTCCTCCATGTGCAGGAAGGGCGTTAATGTGCTCGAGAACGCCAACCGGCAGCCCGAGCCACAGAAGATCTGCGCGCATCGGACGAGGCAGTGATCGAAGTTGCCCCCACCCAATGACCCGATCTTGTCCATCGCGTGGCTTGTCAGGCCACGACCCGCTACGCTCCCCACGTGGCACATCTCCTCTACCCGTCGAGGCATTCAAGGCATCCCGCGAAGTGTCAGCCGACTACGGAGCCGGCCGTCGCGCACCCGTGCCTTTCTGCTCCTGGATCGCGCAATAAACAAGAACTCGAGACTCAAACCGGTGAGGTCCACCGCGGCTCACCGGCGGGCCTCCCCTGCTTCGGGTACTACTAACGGGGGGATAACCTGGGGTAGCCTTAGCCGGCCCCTTTTACTCCAAGTTTTCGAAATGACTGTAGGGCTAGCCACCTCCTTCTGCAGTCCGGCTCCACGCTGTCGGCTACGATGGGCCGGCCGGCTAGGGGCAGAGACGCCTGGCTCTCTAGCCGGTGATGCATTGGATACCGCAGCTAGGACACGCATGGCTACAGTGCCCCTCCCTCGCATTGGGGGTCAGCGCTCGTGTGTCTACAATGGGGGCGACGGTGTCTTTGACCCTGGCCGACTGCGACCGGCCATACGGTATAGTGCCGGCACGCCCTCAGCCACTCCATTACCTGCCTCGGCATGGCTACAACGTAGCCGGCTCTACCGCGGACCACGGCCGGCTGCCACTAGACGACGCCTCGAAGGACGACTCATGCCTCGACGCGACGGACACGGGGGGCCTACCAGGTGGGCCCCCTCCGGCTCCCAATGGAACCCTGTAGCCGGCGGGCCCTACCAGCGACAAGACCCCTTACCCTTCGGCAGCCTCTACTCATATTGTATTCCGGGGGGTGGCCTATAAAACCCCCCAGAGCTTCCCGATGCACGGGGCGGTCACTTCCCTAGCATCACACACACACCCATGTAGAGAGGCAGCAAAGGCAAGCTGGCTCCTTCTTCCTCCTCTACTCATACAGCTCAAGGAGCACCATTGTAGCCCCCTTTGGTTCATCAACCAGACTAGCAGGACTAGGGGTATTACCTCCCACGGAGGACCCCGAACCTGGGTACATCGTTTGTCCCGCGCCGTTTGTCCCCGATCCCGCTCCCGGAGTCCACCGGCGTCCATCGGCCCCAACCACTCTCGATAAGCCTACCCATGGCATCTATCGTGAGAAAACGATGATAGCTCTCTAATGCCATGTCCATCGCCTGTGTGCTTTTGTGTCAACAGTTGCTTTAGCAACCGGGTAGCATATATCTTTGAAGAACAAGTGAACCGATTCTTTATCTTTTCAAGAAACCCCCCTACAAAAGTACACTCTGGAATTGAGCCCACAATAGCGGTCTCAATTGTGTTCTTTATGAAAGCCATGCACTTTTTACTGGCGGTGAGCCACTTTTGGTTGTCGAGGGTATATGACATCTCCACTGGAGCATAATCCCTCCTCTTTTTGTCCCACGCAACATCACCATCAGTTGCATCTTTGACTGGCTTTATTGGTCTGACCAGTTGTGGAGTGTCCACAACCCAGTCCACCTCAGCACAAACAAAGGCTAAGTCAACCTTCTTTCTCCATTCAGTGTAGTTATCCCCTTTGAGGGTTGGAACATCCTTGATGCAGCTCATCAAGTAGTACCCTCATGAAAACCACAATGAAATGAGATCATAACAACAATTGCATGCAATAATCCAACGTTGCTCAAAACTAAAACATACAATTGTTTGTGCTATTTAAACCATATCACCATTGGGAAGAAAATAGAAATAAATGCACATACAACAATAATAAATCATGATTATGTTATTAACAACGTTGGTCATAAAAATAACAAAATAATATTTATATCATTAATCTCTTTAAATTGCTCTTAAAAATATAATTCACATTAAACTTTTATTTTCTTTAAAAAAGAGCATTTATATTTGTTTTTCATGAATAAAAAATCAAGAACTTTACTATTTTCAGAAACTTTTATTTTCTTTTACAATAGCACTTTTATTTATTTATTTTGCAGCGGAAAAACATGAAAAAGTCATGAACTTTATTCTTTTCAGAAACTTTTCTTTTACAAAAATGATTCATGAACTTTATTATTTTCTTTTACTTTTCTATTTTCTAAACAAAATTGTCGTTGGATAATTTTGAATAGAAAAAGAAACTGTATAAAAAATTAACAAAAAATAAAATGGCAGCTGGGCTGAGTCCGGCCTAGTGCACGCTGCGGCTGCTAGCCTTGGATCACTTTCGGTCGAAAGGCCCAGCTTGTGCACCCCGAACCGCGGCCGCTCCAGCTGAGCGTCCTTGCCATCAGATCGCATCCAATGGATGTGCACGTCGATCGGGCGGTCAAAATCGCGTCCCTGCATTGGGGGGGGCTAGTTCATTTCCCCCATCCCACCTCGCATGTGCCGCTCTGCTCTCTGTGTTCGCTCGAACGCGGCGACGGCGGGCCACCGGCGGCGCTTGGTCCAGCCGCCACCGACGGGGTCAAAGACATCCGCGACGCGCACGCCTCTCCTTCCTCGCCCCATTCCCCTGCCTTGCTTTCTCCATCACCCACGTCTCCTCTTTCCGATCTTGACAACGACGACGGTGGTTGAGCACAGGACGATGCTTAGAGGCGGCGCCACCTTTGTTCCCCTTGCCCATGTGCGCGAGCTCCCAAGGGAGAGCGTGCCACCGTCAAGCGACACAACGATGGTGCCTATTTACCCCCCTCTGGGGTGGTTCTTCGTCCCGGTCACCTCGGCTTGCCGATGCGTGACGGGATCGAGAGGAACATGCGTAGCCATGTGCGGCGACACTCTTTGCTGGCGGGCCCGAGGCCCTTCTCCGGTGATCTGTTTTTTTGTTTGCTTTCTCTACCCTACTAGGGTTCTTTGGGGAGGGGTTCTCTGTTTTGCTACCGAAGATCCAAACACCAAACTTGGACTGATACCATTGATAGTTTCTGTAGATCGTGTGTGTTGGATACTCGTAGTAGTGGTGGGATCGAGATGGAGTTTTACCTTCTCCCAAGCTCGTGGAGCCCGAGCTGGAAGCCATGGCGTGATGGTGGTGGTGGTGATGGCTGAGAGGGAGAAATGTAGTGCCGGTGCTTCCCGTCACTTTGGGCTAACCTAGATCGGTAGGTTATGTTGGTCAGGGTGGCGGCTGCGTGATGAACCTCATGATGCATGCCCTAGTGTAGGATCGAAAGTAGTGCTAGAGGGGGGTGATTAGACTACTTGACCAAATTAAAATCTACTTTTTCCCAATTTTAATTCTTGGCATATTTTAGCATTCATAGTATGTCAAGTACACCCTACACATGCATGTCTACGAGTATAGCAGCGGAAAGGAAAGACAAGCATGTAAGTAAAGGAAGGGTAGGAATATCAGACGCAATTGGTGACACGATGATTTTTCCCGTGGTTCCGATAGGTGGCGCTATCGTACATCCACATTTATGGAGTCTTCAACCCACAGAGGGTAACTATCACGAGAGTCCACGGAGGACTCTACCCACAGAGGGTTCCATGAAGAAGCAACCTTGACTATACCATTATGGCCTACATCCACAGAGGACTACCCTAACTCGGGGTAGATATTCATGAAGTAGGCGATCTCCTTGCCCTTACAAACTTCTTGGTTCACTCCACAACACGAAGTAGGAGGCTCCCAAGTGACACCTAACATATCTAGGAGGCACCACCCTCCAAAAGGTAAAATGCTTGATAGTGTTAATGAACTCCTTGCTCTTGTGCTTCAAGATGATAGACTCCTCAACATACAATCACTCTCTCACAGATTTGGCTTGGTAGAAGAGATTGATTGGGTGGAAACCAAGTTGGGGAGGCTATAGATCAAGATTCATATGGTAGGAATGGAATGACATGATCTCAACACATGAGTAGGTGGCTCTCTCTCAGAAAATCAGTAGGTATGAGTAGGGAACTGTTCTAAGTGCTTCTCTTTTGAGTGAGTGGTGGTGGAGGGCTATATATAGGCATCTCCAAAAATCCAACCGTTACAAACAAAATGACCAACTCGGTGACACCGATGTGTTAATCTTAGTGGTACCTAAGTGACCAAAAGGTGGCAACTTTTGAATCTCGGTGAGACCGATATAGGAAACTCGGTTGTACCGATAAGGTGACCAACGATCAGATTGCCCAATCTCGGTGACGCCGATCCAACAATCTCGGTGGGACCGATATTGTGAATTTGTGTAACAGAAAGTTGGCAACCTGAACTCGGTGGCACCAAAATAGAATCGGCTGCACCGAAGTGGCTAGGGTTTGCATGAGTCTGTCTAGGTTTTGGAATCAGTGGCACCGAGTGGAAAGTGTTGGTTTCACCGATTTTAAATATTTGGCTATGGAGAGACTTTTGTGGAAGAGCTTGTGGGTGTATGTGGTGACTATCACTTGTGCACGTATGAGAATTTTGTTCACCAACAAAACCTTACCCCCTTTTAATAGTATTGGCTTTCCTATGGACTCAAAGTGATTTCTCACAAAAGATAAAATGTAGAGTCCTTTGCTTGAAGCTTTGCCAATCTATTTCCTTGCATATTGGGGTATTCCACAATCCTTATGCCAACCCATCATTGAACTTTTCCTGAAACATACTTAGTGGAAACATTAGTCCAATGACATATTTGTTGTGATTAATTACCAAAATCACCAAGGGAGCAAATGTGCTTTCAATCTCCCCCTTTTTGGTAATTGATGACAACATATAGATCAAAGCTTCGACATATGATATAATCAATGAATATAATCATCACTTTGAGAAGTATGTGATAAGAAAGAGCTCCCCCTAAATTTGTGCATTATTTTAAATTTGTGTTTGAATGCAAATGCACAATCGATTAGGTACATGGGGTACTTCTTCCATGTCACATACAACTTGGTGGTTTGCGAGAGCAATAAGAGATAACAACATAGCACAACACATCAAAAGATAGCAACACACATTAAAGCGTATGATCAAACACACAACAAAAGTATCTCACATCAAACCAAAGAACCAAACGTTTTGAAAAACAACAAATAAAACAGACGCTCTCTCACTCGAAGCCTAAGATCTATATACAACTTCTCCCCCTTTGGCAACAAGTTATCAAAAAGCTCAAAGAGATATAGCTAATTGTTCTTCTGTGGCTGATCTCCTCTGGTAGTCGATGTCGGAGTCGAGAGAACTGCGTCGGCGAAGACTTCCGCTGAAGTCCTGGATGGAGTTGGTGTAGATACTGGAGGCATCAAAGCTGATGGAGATGATGTCACTGTGGATGGAGTAGAAGATAAAGGCCTCGTCTCTGGAGCTACCACTGTAGGTCTCCTGGCCTTAGTCGTGAACTGGGCAGTCGGCCTGACAGGTGCACTATCCTCATCATCATCAGACTCGGACTCTGAAGAGGTGCGACGGGTAGGGGCTTCATCTACCTCCTTCTTAAGCTCATTGACTGTCTTAGTCAGCCCATCAACCTTGTCATTAAGAATTTTCACTCTATCCTCAATGATGTTCACAAGGCTCTCCTGAGTGTCCATGATGGTTTTGATATCCTTCTTCATGTCCATGATACTGGTGATCAAGAGATCCATCTGCTCATTCCTGGATCTGGGGACTTGAGCACTAGTGGCTTGAGCTGCCTCTGCCTGTGCCTCTCCTTGTGCCTGAGATGCAGCTGATGTGGGATGGTCTGGGTCCATCACCACAACATTGTCCTCGAGATCTGGCTGAAGTGGCAAGTGGGGTCTATCCAGAGCAAAGATGTGCTTCTCAAGGTTAGAATTGATAAGCATCTGAATATAGGGTGCATAGCAGCATGAACGCTTCTGATCAGTTGCAATCCTCTTCACAGTCTCTACTATCAAATCCATCACTCGAATCCTAGTGTGACGATCAAGATGGATGAGCATGTTGATGGAGTATCCACGAATCATCTTCTCATCTCCAGACTTGGACATCAAAGTATGCCTCAGGATGGTGTTCATGGTACGAAGGCCTGGCTGGAGGAAGTAAATAGATCCCAACTTGTGAGATTGCACATTAGCAGCAGGGATAGGATTATACATATCCTTCATAGCATTGTGGTTCTCCTTGGATTCTGAGTAGACATCCAAATCTCCATCCTGAACCTCAGGGACTCCTAAGATGGTAGCCCACTCACCAACAGTAGATTCATATCTTTCTCCTTCAATCATCCAAACAATCCCGCCATCTCCATAGAAATGAGCAATGGAGTAGAACTACATGATCATCTCATCATTCCAAGCAGTGAACTCCTTGCCAACAAATTTATCTAGCCCAATGTAGTGGAAGTTGTATTGGACACATGGAAAGTAATCCTCATTATCCTTGATGTACTTCCAGTCCACATATCTCATGTCACTGACTACAGGGCTCTTGTCAAGCAAAACTGTCTCATAGAAGTCTTGCTGCTCCTTGGTATAAAACCTGTAATCCACAACAGTCTTCCTCCTCTGGGCATATGGATCAATGGCTCCCCATGCCCTCAGCCCTGAATCCTTCCTCTTCTTCATATCCTTAGCTCTAGGATGGCTGGCATCATGTATAGGAAGGTGAGGTCTGAGCTTCATCAGAACAGACATAGCATCTTCATCATTATCCGTTTCTCTGAAAGTGGACTTATTGTTCTTCTCAAAAGCAGGTATATCTCTGGTAGTCCTCTTGGAGTTCTGTGCAACAGATTTCTTGGATGTAGCCTTGGTGCTCTTGGAGGGACCAGACTTAGGCATAGCATCAGCTAAAAGTTTCTTAGCCTTCTTCTTAGGAGGGGCCTGAGCAGTAGGTTCCTCCTCTTCCTCCTCTTCAGCAATAGCACCAGCAGCCTCCTCTGGATGCTCATACATAGAGGTAGGCTTGCCTTCTTAGGCAAATACTTCCTTGGAATCTCAACAAACATAGTTGACCCAGCACTCTCATGTGCTTTGAAGGTCTCTACAGGTGCATAAATTTTGCCGACCACCCTCCTAGATGAGTTGTCCTCATTGCCAGATTTCCTTGCAGCCTTCTCTTGCTTCGTAGCAAGAACATCTTCTTGGACAAAATCAGAATCTTCTTCTTCTGAGTTGAGCCTCTTCCTTGTCCTAGTGGCAGCTTTAGGCAACCCATGAGAACTGGGAGTGCCTGGATCTATGGAAGAACTGGACTCAGGACTAGTGCCTGAACTCATCTCAACGTTCTGCTCCATCAAATTCTGACTATCTTCTGAGCCTGACATGTCTGGCCCTGTGAATTGAGTATAGAAGAGTGGAATAGGATAAGTCATCACAAAATGCAGAAATTTTTGAAAGTTTTAACAAAAGATTTTCAAAGTTTACATTCCGTTACATGAAAATCGGTATAACCGAAGCGATAATATCAGAGCTACCGAGACTGACTTTCTCCTTAGCCAAAACTTGGCACCCCTTTTAGTGAGACCAAAAGGTGTACTCGGTTTCACCAAGAAAGTTCTCAGCAACACAGACATACAAATCGGTGACACCGATTTGCTCACTTCGGTTCCATCGAGTTTCATCGGGTGGAAGGTAAACCCTAGAAAATCGATCATTCTCTATCCCATGGAATTTTCTTTTGGATGGAAAGATCTCAAACTGTGGATAGAGTAGGAATAAACCCTAATGTGCATGAATCGGATAGTGGAGTGCGAGAGGGGTCCTAATCCATACCCTAATTTGGCGATGGGTCCGCTATGACAGTGACGTTAGAGAAGAAAACGACGACGACGGTTCCCAGCGGCGGAGGTGCTCGGGGAAGCAAGACGATGACCAGGGGCCTTCCGGGCAGCAACTAGGGTTGTGGAGGCGTGGCGTTTGAAGAATGGATTTCAAAATGGTGGGGTCCACCGATTATACACCTATCGCTGTCGGTGACACCGATTTGATATTTTTGGTGTCACCGAGTTTCACAACTGTCAGCTGACAGGGAAACTCGATGTAACGGAGAATATGAAATCGGCAGTACCGAGATTGAAAAACCAGATCAACCCTAGGCATTCGGTGAGACTAAGAATTTGGAGTTGGTTCCACCGAGATGCACTTGGGAGGTTTTAATGGTCAGTCCTTGACGATACGGAACTCCGAGTGCTCCTCACACAGAGAGATCGAGAAGTACTTGTTCAAACTTTGTGATGGAACATGAATAGAATATGAGGTGATAAAGCATAGATAGCTAGAGGAGTGGTCCTAGGCATTCTTATATATCCAATTGGCAAGTGAAAATAAAAAACCAAATAGCAACAATTGGATATCCTCGAATGAGTAAATAAATGCAGACCAACATGCTCACACAATAAGATGTCAAATGAAATCATGGCAAACATGCACAAACACAATAACATCAAACAATCAATTTGGAAATGATAGAGTCATCTATATATGAGTAATATTGACTTAGGATCCAAGTAAGAATACTTGATCATAGGTCATACTCATCGTTTAAGCACAAGTGGGGTTACCACTTTTACATAAAGAATTTAATGTTGTCACATTCTGTGAGATGCTTTGACTCAAGTCATAGAATAAATCTCCCCCATGATGTGACATCCCCTCATAGGAGGGATAAACTTGTTGGAAATATGCCCTAGAGGCAATAAATAAAGTGTTTATTATTATATTTCCTTGTTCATGATAATCGTTTATTATCCATGCTATAATTGTACTGATTGGAAACACATTACATGTGTGGGTAAATAGACAACACTATGTCCCTAGTATGCCTCTAGTGAACTAGCTCGTTAATCAAAGATGGTCAAGGTTTCCTAGCCATTGACATGTGATGTCATTTGATAACGGGATCACATCATTAGTAGAATGATGTGATGGACAGGACCCAAACTACAAACGTAGCATATGATCGTGTCAGTTTATTGCTACTGTTTTCTACATGTCAAGTATATGTTCCTATGACCATGAGATCATGCAACTCACGGACATCGGAGGAGTGCCTTGTGTGTATCAAACGTCGCAACGTAATTGGGTGACTATAAAGGTGCTCTATAGGTATCTCCGAGGGTGTCTCTTGAGATGGCATGGATCAAGACTGGGATTTGTTACTCCGTGTGACGAAGAGGTATCTCAGGGCCCACTCGGTAATACAAAATCACAATAAGCCTTGCAAGCAATGTGACTAAGTGTTAGTCATGGGATTTTGTATTACGGAACGAGTAAAGAGACTTGTTGGTAACGAGGTTGAACTAGGTATGGAGATACTGATGATCGAATCTTGGGCAAGTAACATACCGAAGAACAAAGGGAACATCTTACGGTATTAACTAAATCCTTGACATAGAGGTTCGACCGATGAAGATCTTAGTAGAATATGTAGGAACCAATATGGGCATCCAGGTCCCGCTATTGGTTATTGACCGTAGAGGTGTCTCGGTCATGTCTACATAGTTCTCGAACCCGCAGGGTCTGCACACTTAAGGTTTGGTGACGTTTCGGTAGTATAGAGTTATGTATGGTGGTGACTGAAGGTTGTTCGGAGTCCCGGATGAGATCCCGGACTTCACGAGGAGCTCCGGAATGGTTCGGAGGTAAAGACTGATATATAGGAAGTACCATTTTGGTCGCCAGAAAAGTTTCGGGTTAATCGGTAATGTATCGGGAGTGCCGGTAGTGTACCGGAAGACCACCGGGAGGGGTATTTCGACCCAAGAGGCCTCATGGGATGTGGGAGAGTAAATACCAGCCTTTTGTGGGCTGGTGGAAGTCCCACACAAGGCCCATGCGGCTGGGAGAAAAATTCCAAAGGGAAAAAGGTGGAAAAAGGCCAAAAAAGGAGGAATCCTAGTCCTGCTAGGATTGGAGGAGGAGTCCTCCTCTCCTCCCCACTTTGGCCGACCCAAGGGCTGGCTTTTTGGAAGACAAGCCTCCTCCTCCTCTCCTCCTATATATACTAGAGGATTTTAGGGTTTTGGCACAGAATTTTCAGCCACATGCTACCCATTCCTCTAGTGCATAGTTTCTCCTCTATATCGGTTTTCTGCAGTGCTTAGGCGAAGCCCTGCCGGAATAGCTCCACCACCATCGCCGGAGCGCCGTCACGCTGCCGGTGAACTCGTCTACCTCTCCGCTCCCTCTTGCTTGATCAAGAAGGCGGAGATTGTCATCGAGCTGTACGTGTGCTGAACGCGGAGGTGCTGTCCGTTCGGTGCTAGATCGGAAGGACCGTGATCAAGATCGTGAGACGGATCGTGATGAGTTCGCGGGACGGATCGTGATGAGATCACGGGACGGATCGTGATGAGTTCGCAGGACGGATCATGATTGGATCGTGGGACGGATCGTGATGAGATCGTGGGACGCTCGGCGATTTGGATCGCGAAGACGTTCGACTACACCAACCGCGTTTCTTAACGCTTCCCGCTTAGCGATCTACAAGGGTATGTAGATCCACTCTCCCTCCTGTAGATTCTCATCACCATGGATAGATCTTGCGTGTGCATAGGAAATTTTTTGTTTCCCATGCAACGTTCCCCAGCAAGGAAGTCTTGTTTTGGTCGCCGGAAATGTTTCGGGCTAATCGGTAGTGTACCGGGAGTGTCGGTAGTGTACTGAGAGACCACCGGGAGGGGTATTTCGACCCAAGAGGCTTCATGGGCTGTGGGAGAATAAATACCAGCCTTTTGTGGGCTGGTTTAAGTCCCACACAAGGCCCATGCGGCTAGGGAAGAAAAGCCCAAAGGGAAAAGGTGGAAAAAGGCCAAAAAGGAGGAATCCTAGTCCTACTAGGATTGGAGGAGGAGTCCTCCTCTCCTCCCCACTTTGGCCGAACCAAGGAGGCTTGGCCCTTGCGCCAAGTCCTCTCCTCCATCCCTCCCTTTTATATATACTGGAGGTTTTAGGGTTTTTGCACCGAATTTTTAGCCACGTGCTGCCCGTTCCTCCAGTGCATAGTTTCTCCTCTAGATCGGATTTCTGCAGTGCTTAAGCGAAGCCCTACCAGAATAGCTCCACCACCATCGCCGGAGCACCGTCACGCTGCCGGAGAACTCTTCTTCCTCTCTGCTCCCTCTTGCTGGATCAAGACGGCGGAGATCGTCATCAAGACGTACGTGTGCTGAACGCAGAGGTGTCGTTCGTTCGGCGCTAGATCGGAAGGACCATGATCGAGTTCACGGGACGGATCGTGATCAAGTTTGTGGGACGGATCGTGATTGGATCGCGGGACGGATCGTGATTGGATCGCAAGACTCTCGGCGATTTGGATCGCGAAGTCGTTCGACTACACCAACCGCGTTTCTTAATGCTTCCCGCTTAGCGATCTACAAGGGTACGTAGATCCACTCTCCCTCTCGTAGATGCTCATCACCATGGATAGGTCTTGCGTGAACGTAGGAAATTTTTTGTTTCCCATGCAACGTTCCCCAACAAAACTAACCTTGGGTTTTTTTTATGAAGACTTCATGTAGGTGAAGTAGTAGTGGATGCTCAAGGCTGATGAAGATCACCAAGAGTTGGGAGCATCCTCGATGTTTCATTACTCTTCTCACATACATGGGTTAGTCCCAACACACAAGAGACAAATACAAGGATATCTATGGACATGGAGTGCAAAGCATGTGTGATGATGTCCATTGATTTGTTGATTACCTTGTCCCTTGCAAACCTTTGAGGGAATGTGTGACTCCTTGAACTATTGCTTGATGTTGATGTTGATTGCAACTAGTTCTTGCCAATAATGAATATGAGTGAATTTCATTGGCGGAGTCACCCCTCAAGAACGTCTATAGTTCTTGTTCTTGGGGACCCACATCAAGTTGATGGGGATCCTTGGTGTTTAAGTAGCACTTGTAGAAGTTGAGCTTGTAGTAGCCTTGGGAACCCACTTCACCAAAGCTTGGGATTCATCTTCATATGAGTCAATGTCCTGTTGAAGCTTGTTCTTGTCCTTGAGCTTGGGGTCTTGTGGTGGAAGGTCATCTTGAGATTTTGTTCCCTTGGGGAGAGTATTGTCATACCTCTCCTTTTGAGGAACAAACTTAGGATTGGGATATTGACCTTCTTCCCATTCAACTCCATTAGCGTTGAAGTAGCCAACACCACGATTCTTCCGGTATCCTCCGTGCTTGCGTACAATCTCCTCAAATTGTTTGCACCCTTCAAGACTCTTGTATATACCTTTCTCAATAATCCCTTTCAAGAGTTTATTTTCTTGGTCAAGTGTAACTTGGCTAATAGAAGAGTTAGTGGGATCAAGAGAACTACTAGAAAGCAATATCATTGGATTTATCTTTTTTATTGCTACTAGTTGAAGAACCTTTCTTTCCTTTGTTACTAGCTTGCTTAGACTTAACTTGTGGCACGAATGTAGATAACAGAAGTCGCTTGGATAGATAAGAGGAAGTCTTCTTTCTAAGATCGTCATTGATAGCTTTAAGGAACTCATGCTCTTGCTCTAAATTGAGCTTCTCGAAGCGTAGCTTCTCATGTGTCCTTACAAGCTCTCTATGATCTTCTAGAGTTGACTCGTGAGCTAACTTAAGACTTTTTAGTTCTTGAGTTAATCATTTTATTTCCAACTTATCATCATTGCACGACTTATCTACACTAGAGTGAGTACTAGCAAGTTCATTTTGACTATCATTACTAGATTTGTCAAATAGCAAGTCATCTTCAATTAACAAGTCATCTTCATCACTATTGAAATCAAGATACTCGGGGTGTGATAACTTGGGGCCTTTAGCCATTAAGCAACGTCCACTCCCTTCATTTGGTGAATCAAATATGTCATAGGAGTCGGTTGTCACTAGTGCAAGTCTAACAACACCTTCATCTTGACTATAGTCGGAGTTGGAGTGATAGCTTCTCTCGGAGTGGTTGTCGGATTCGGATTTAGAAACCCATTCACCAACATGAGCTTGATGTCTTCTTCTTGAGTATCTCTTGGTGTACTTGTCCTTCTTCTCCGAGTCCTTACTTCTCCTTGAGGGTCTTCGTTCATAATGATCACCTCTACTCCTTGTTTCTCTTTGAGGTGACTCGTCTCTTGAGCTTCGTCTTCTTGGTTACTCTTCTTTCCTTTTGTAAGGAGTCGTGCACTCATTGGAGTAGTGTCCGGGCTTCCCACAATTGTGGGAGTTTTGGTCACGACTTGACGAACGCTTCTCTTCATATCTTGAGGAATCTTCTTGATGATAAATTTGTCAGTCATTTCTTCGCTTCCTAAGCCGGCAATCTCATTTGTGATGAGAGCTAGCCTAGAGTACATCTCAGTGACTCCTTCACCATCCTTCATCTTGAACTTGTCAAGTTGACTTCGAATAACATGCAACTTGGATTCTCTCACAGATTATGTACCTTCATGCATATCAATCAAAGTATCCCAAATCTCTTTTGCATTCTCAAGACAGTTGATTTTTGTTGAATTCTTCGGGGCATAGGCAGTTGAAGAGAATGTCACATGCTTGAGCATTGAGTTGCAACATCTTGAATTCATCCGATGTCGCTTCGCGATCCAGTTCCCTTCCTTCCGCAAAGGATTGACCTTTGCATACAAACACGAACAACAGCCCAAACGGTGGGGTTATGACCAAGCAAATGTATTTTCATTTTGTTTTTCCAACTAGCAAAATTTGTGCCATCAAAGTACGGACTTCTACGGTGATAATTTCCCTCACTAGACGCCATACTTTCCTAGGTTGTGAGACCAATGCAATGGAGATCAAAGCTCTGATACCACTTGTAGGATCGAAAGTAGTGCTAGAGGGAGGTGATTAGACTACTTGACCAAATAAAAATCTACTTTTTCCCAATTTTAATTCTTGGCAGATTTTAGCATTCATAGTATGTCAAGTACACCCTACACATGCATGTCTACGAGTATAGCAACGGAAAGTAAAGAATAGCATGTAAGTAAAGGAAGGGTAGGAAGTTCAAACGCAATTGGTGACACGATGATTTTTCCCGTGGTTCCAATAGGTGGCGCTATCATGCATCCACGTTTATGGAGTCTTCAACCCACGGAGGGTAACGGTAGCGAGAATCCACGAAGGGCTCTACCCACGGAGGGTTCCACGAAGAAGCAACCTTGACTATACCTGGTATACCATGATGGTCTACGTCCATGGAGGACTAGCCTAACTCAGGGTAGATCTTCACGAAGTAGGCGATCTCCTTGCCCCTACAAACTTATTGGTTCACTCCACAACACGAAGTAGGAGGCTCCCAAGCGACACCTAACCAATCTAGGAGGCACCGCCCTCCAAAAGGTAAAAGGCTTGATTGTGTTGATGAACTCCTTGCTCTTGTGCTTCAAGATGATAGACTCCTCAACACACAATCGCTCTCTCACAAATTTGTCTTGGTAGAAGAGATTGATTGGGTGGGAAGCAAGTTGGGGAGGCTAGGATCAAGATTCATATGGTAGGAATGGAATGGCATGATCTCAACACATGAGTAGGTGGCTCTCTCTCTCAGAAAATCAATAGGTATGAGTGGGGAGCTGTTCTGAGTGCTTATCTTGTGAGTGAGTGGTGGTGGAGGGGTATATATAGGCACCTCCAAAAATCCAACCGTTACACAAAAAATGACCAACTCGGTGACACTGATGTGCTAATCTCGATGGTACCGAAGTGACCAAAAGGTGACAACTTTTGAATCTCGATGAGACCGATATAGGAAACTCGGTTGCACCGATAAGGTGACCAACGGTCAGATTGCCCAATCTCGGTGATGTCGATCCAACAATCTTGGTGGGACCGATATTGTGAATTTGTGTAACAAAAAGTTGGCAACCTAAACTCGGTGGCACCGAAATAGAATCGGTTGCATCGAAGTGGCTAGGGTTTGGCTGAATCTGTCTAGGTTTTGGAATCGGTGGCACCGAGTGGAAAGTGTTGGTTTCACCGATTTTGAATATTTGGCTTTGGATAGACTTTTGTGGAAGAACTTGTGGCTGTATGTGGTGACTATCACTTGTGCACGTATGAGCATTTTGTTCACCAACAAAACCTTACCCAATAGTATTGGCTTTCCTATGGACTCAAACTGATTTCTCACAAAAGATAAAATGTAGAGTCCTTTGCTTGAGGCTTTGCCAATCTATTTCCTTGCATCTTGGGGTATTCCACAATCCTTATGCCAACCCATGATTGAACTTTTCCTGAAACATACTTAGTGGAAACATTAGTCCAATGACATATATGTTGTTATTAATTACCAAAACCACCAAGGGAGCAAATGTGCTTTCACCCACCCCAACTCTTTATATAGCCCGCGTGACAGGGGCCCATCAACCATAGGAGGGTTGAGCGCCCCCGATCAGGGCACGAGGCAAGGGCCTGATCGAGCCGTTGGGCCCGATCGGGAGGAGATCAACCTAACACCACTTGCTTTTTTTACCTGTTTTTGGTTTTATAGAAAATGTGTACCAAAGAAGTCCAAACGCTACGAAACTTTTTGACCCTTTTTTCTAAAAAAGAGACCCATGAAGCTTCGGGAGGAGACAAGAGGCGAGACGAGGAGATGGAAAGGCAACAGGGCACGCCTTGATGCCTTGTGAGCCCCTCGTGGATCCATCTCGCCTAATTCTAGCTCCATAAATTCTATAAAATCGGGAAACCAATAGGGAGCCACCCAAAGCACTTTTTCCACCACCGCAAGCCTCTGTTCTGACGGAGGGGGAATTGACCACGGAGGCCAGCTACTTCAACCGTGCTGCCTCCATGATGATGCGTGAATAGTCCACCAAAAACCTACCGGTCTATAGCTAGTGCCTAGATGACTTCTTCTCTCTCTTTGATCTTCAACAATGTTCACCGTGATTCCCGCGGTGATCTATCCGGTGTGATCTTCTTTTGCGGTGCGTTTATTGGGATCTGATGAATTGTAGGTTTATGATTGATACATCTCAAACATATCTATACTTTTTTATTGTTCCATGCTATTATATTATCATTTTAGGATGTTTTTAGGCATTTACTTAGTGATTTGTATTTTTTAGCAATAATCTATTAACCTAGTGCCAAGTGTCAGTTGATGTTTTCTGCATGTTTTTGGCTTTTCACGAATACTATACCAAACGAAGTCCAAATATCCCGAAACTTTTTGATGATTTTTTGGGACAAAATATGGACCTAGAAGTTTCGGAGGAAGATCGGAAGGCACACGAGGTGCCCCCAAG
Organism: Hordeum marinum; assembly: GCA_022496015.1. Taxonomy (NCBI): domain Eukaryota; kingdom Viridiplantae; phylum Streptophyta; class Magnoliopsida; order Poales; family Poaceae; genus Hordeum; species Hordeum marinum. The sequence continues at coordinate 444,853,385 of CM039678.1, read as the reverse complement.
CCATCAGGGCGCGCCCAGGGGGTGGTTGCGCCCTGATAGCTTGGGGCCACCTCCTCGACCCACTGGCCTCGTTCTCTGGCTTATAATTTCACATATATCTGGAAAATCCTAGAGAGCCTCCCGAAACACTTTTCCCGTCGCCGCAAGTCTCTGTTATGTCGTGTGCCCATCCGGAGCCCTGTTCCGGTGAATTGGCGGGGGGGAGGGGTCGATCACAAAGGGCATCTACATCATCCTCGATGCTACCATGGTGACGTGTGAGTAGTTCACCATAGAACTACGGGTCCGTATTTAGTACCTAGATGGCTTTCTCTCTCTCTCTGATCTTCAATATAAAGTTCATTGCATCTTCGCGATGATCTATTTGATGTAATACTTTTGTGCGGTGCGTTTGTTGGGGTCCGATGAATTATGGGTTTATGTTCAGATTATTAATGAAATTAAATTGAGTTCCTTGCTGGTCTTTCATATATATGCATGATTGAATATATTGTTTGTCTTGTTTTTTCTACATCATGTCACCTTGCTCCAACCATTTTTCTGTTTGCTATAAACTTAATACCTAGAGAGGTAAGCATAGAAGCACTCTCGGAGTGGACTAATAGTAGTAGATGCATAATCGTTTCAGTCTACTTGTTTATGAACGTAATGCCTATATACATGATCATTGCCGTGAATAACATGTCATAACTATGCACAATTTTGTCAATTGCCCAACAGTAATTTGTCTACCCATCATATGCTATTTTCGAGATAGAAGCCTCTAGCGAACACTATGCCCCCAGGTCTACTTAAAACATAAATACAAAAACTCTAAAAAATAATTTTCTGCAATTTATTTGCTTTTATTTTATTTTGCCTTTACATTATCTATCTATCTCAAGATTTAATCCTTACAAATAATGAGTTCAAGGGGCTTGACAACCCTCTTACTCGCATTGGGTGCAAGTGTTTGATTTTGTATATGTAGGTGTTGTCAAAGGGAGTTGTTTGATTCTCCCATTGATTCGAGAGCATTGGTTTTCACTAAGGGAAATGTATATCTCTACCGTGCTGCATCTCTTCTTCTCTTCGGAAAAAATCTCAACGCAGCTCACTAGTAGTAGTGTTGTGTTTGTTTGTTATTTATTCATACATCAACAATTGCATTGGCCTTCAAGGGTACACTGATATTAGAGCCCACGCCCCCGGACCGCACATTAGCGGTGTAACATGGCTTTTGAGAAAGAATTGTCTTCAAGATAACATGGTTTTTGAGCAAAAATTCTAGCCATCAAGAATATACACACCGATGGGCGATGAAAGAATCATTGTTCCAAATAAAGTTCGTCACAACATGAACCATGCCACAAAGATTGTAGAAAACTTATACCCATGTATGCACAGATTTTTCATGATTATTTTAGTGTGGGTAACACATATTTCATGACAATTAAGACTCTTGACGCAAGGAATCTTTTTCAACAGAAGAATCACTCTACTTTCCTAAATAGAGAAGGGGACCACCATGGCGCAACGGAGATAAGAACGACCACAATTCCACGATGCATAAACATCACACAACAGCTCCACTCTTGCTACTGCAAGCATGCGTGTGGTTATTCGTGCGGTGCAGAGCGCTGTATCTCGTTCGAACCATCTAATGCACTCGGTCATTACTTTGGAAGGGAGAGAGACGTTTGGTGGAGTAGTTGATGTATTGGTTGAGCCTCGTGGGCATATATATAGAAGTACATGATCATTTTGGAGTACAAGTCAAGGTAGGAGCAATCCTAATCTATCTATGTTTCCTAATCTAATCAATCTACTCAAGATCCCCTCGCAGTCATAACGGTAGCGATGCAGATGGTGAGACTGGAGAAGAATCCGAAGATAAGCCGACAGACATTCTCCCACAGTCGTAACGGTCGATGCATCGCAGAAGTTGTGGCTGGAGTGGAAACCGACGAGGTTGCTCAAGCAAGGCGGTAGCCCTTTGTGCCGATATCGAGGTAGCCGAGAGCGTAGGGTGGTGTAGCCATGGTCGAGGTAGCCGTGCGAAGAACTCCGTGGTCGATGTCGAGCTGGGGTAGCCGGTGTCGAGGAAGTCGTCGTAAAGCCGCGGGTGCAAAAAGACGTCAAGTTAGTCATGGGCGCAGTGGTGTCGAAGTAGTGATGCGCCGGAAACAAGACGTAGTTGAGACGCGGCGCGCCAGGATCGCCAAACCCGGGGACACGTCGTAGACGAAGGCACGCGTCGGTGTGGCCAGCACCGCGCATGCGTAGACGGACGAAGTCGATGTTGACGATGTGTCGCTCCAGGCTTTCTAGACCTGGGAACACACCGGGGTCGAAGGCACGCGACGGTGTTGCCAGCACCGGGCATGCGCAGACGGAGACCTGCACACAACTTGTACGCCATGTCGAGGAGGCTAGCAGAGAAGGGCTTGACGACGGTTGCGGCGCATACCGACGAGGGCCGATGTTGCCCGCGATGGTCGGAGTAGATGAAGTGGTCGATGTAGACGACGACGATGCTGGCGATGAGCTAGTGCTGGACGAAGAAGAAGGGGGTGGACTGGTGGCGTAGCTCAGGTGAGCGAGCTGCAGCAACGCAAAAGAAGAGCGGCGGCAGCGGCCTGACGACGGCGACGGCGGCTGGTTAGGATCGCGGCGGTGATGCTCGAAGTAGGCGAGGAAGAACCCGACAGCGTGACAAAGACTGGCACGGACGGTGACGTTCCCGCGCCTAGGGAGGTGGCACGACACATGCCACGTAGAAGTCGATGCGCGTGGACGGCAGAGTGGACCACGTGCCGCGGCGCTACGGCCCGAAGGGGCAATGCAGCGACAGCAGGCGGGTCGGGGCGACGACGGGAAGACCTCGGGGCGACAGCAAGGACCGTGTGCCCCGGCACGATGGCCCGAAGGGGCGACAAAGCGGCGGCACGCGAGTCAGTGCAGCCACGGGGACGGCCTCGGGCGGCGACGAAGACCGTGTGCCACGCTCGCTATGGCCTGATGGGGCGATGCAGCGGCAGCGCGAGGGTCGATGCGACCACGGGGACGACCTAGAGACGACGACCTCAGGACGGCAGTAGACCGCGGGCTGCATCACTACGACCCGAAGGGGCGACACAGCGGTAGCACACGGGTCGATGCGGCCGCGGGGAGAACCATGGGGCGGCGGCGCTGCGGCCCGACGGGGCAACGCGGCGGCAGCTCGGTGCTCGATCGGTGGAGGGGCGCGCAGTACTTGGGACAGTCTTCACAGGACCCACGGAGGCGTGCGCAACCAACGGGCCAGGTCGGTCGCACGGCGTAGACGAGGCGAATCGCGGGCGGGCGGGTGATCAATCCGATCGCGCGCGAGGTCATGGACGTCGCTCGGTGGAGGCAGTGTGGCGGCCGTAGCCGGTAGCCGGCGCGACGCTGGTGACCCGAAGCAGTCGACGCGACGCAGGCGGCCCGAGGCAGCCGGGGCACGACCGAACGAGGTGACGGTGGAGATCAACGGGCAGGCGACGCGCGAACGGCGGCTATGATTGGCCGCCGCATGGCGCGAGGCCGTCGGGTCAGGGCGATGCAGGAGTCCCGATCGGTGCAGGGCGATAAAGACCGGCGTAGAACGACGGGCGTGCCGACGCGCGAACGGCGGCGTTGAGGAGCCGCCGGGTTGCGCGAGACCGCCGGGTCGATGTAGAGGCCGGGTCGCGCCGATGTCGGAGTAGAGGCACGGTGGTCGACGGTGGCGGCGGACGACACAAACCGATCTAAGATCGGAAAACCGAAAAGAAAACGCCGATCAAAATGACCGGCAGAAGAGAGAAAACCCGGATCAAGAGATCAGGAAAAGACTCTCTAGGGCAGTCGGTCAACACGACCGGCGGACAAACCCTAGGTACGGGCGGCGCGGCCCCTGACGGCGGTCATGAAGGCCGACCGCCCTGGGAGCGGCGCGCGGGGCGGAAGCGGCGGCGGCGGCTAGGGTTGGATCGGTTAGGATGATACCATGTTGAAAGGGAAAGAGGGGTTTGGTGAAATAGTTGATGTATTGTTTGAGCCTCGTAGGCATATATATAGGAGTACATAATCATATTGGAGTACAAGTCAAGGTAGGAGCAATCCTAATCTATCTATGTTTCCTAACCTAATCAATATACTCAACAATTACTAATACTTCATGTATAGTTTGAAGAAAAAAACGTATGTATGTGCGTTGATAGGGATGAATATGCGTGCGTGCATGTGAGCGTCTGAGTATGCACTATGTTTGAAAAAATAAATCACGTGACTTACAATATCATATGGAATATTTCTGAAACCTTCTCCGCATAAATATACATATATATATATATATATATATATATATATATATATATATATATATTTAAAACATTTTTGTTAGCATACGTTTTGGGTTATCCAAAATTCATTTTTGGGTCACACATTTGAACAAGACACGGGTGATTCTTTTTAAGGCCTACTTTGGTTTATATCATAGGAATAGGAAAATCATTAAGGGTAGATTACATGTATCTTAATTTCTATATAAAAAAGATGTCATTTGATGCATAGGATAAAAAATATTCCATCGAATCTAGGCTAATTCCTATCCTACATGCGAATGGAATTCCAATCCTATAAATCAAAGGGTACCAAAGGAATTTTTTCCTTTAAAAATCCTATTCTATAAAATTCTTACAAAATTCTTACAAACTAAAGGAGGCCTAAGTATTATGATTACTAGATGATTCCCCGCACGTTGCTGCGAGAACATCTGCATACAACTCACTGCAAATATATTTTTTACCATGGAAAATTGAATCAGTAAGTTCACAACGTATTCCACTGAACTATGTGTGAGGAGTTAAATTCTAGGTATCTCTTTAAGAGATGAACTCAACTATCATCTGCATGAATAGATATTGGGTATTCATCAAAACAGTACAATGATGGGAGCCAAGAAAAATAATGTTGGCCAAATGTGGGAAAACGTAACCAAAATTGCATTCATATTTGTTCTTTCCAAATGAAGCAATTTCGCTCGTTCTTTATCAATTTTTCATCAGGATGATGAAAGATATGACACTTATACATCATTTGTAGAGGAACATGATGTTAGCTCCTCAACATATACTTCAAGAGGAGACATCATACAAAGGAGGAACAATGATATTTGCTATAATTAGTTTAACTCAGCTGGCGACCTAAATTGTAGATCTAAAAGTCAACCCAATATGCCTCTGATCTTTCTTTGATATTGTTTTTCGATTTAGACTGAAATTCCTTTGTTGCATAGATCTAACTTCAAGCCCCCCCAAAAGAAACAATGGAACCAAAGGCATGAGCAATTCTCCAATAGTATATAATTAGCATCACAAGAAAGCTTGCTAAGCTACACCAAAAAATATATTAGGGGTGAGCTACATACTAAGTGCTAGTTATAAGGTAAACATCAATTGATTTGTGATAGCGAAACTGGAATATAGGACAAACTAAAAATATATGAGCACTTGCTCGCCTTCAATTATGGACTTCAAAATGGCTATAGCCAAATATATTAGGACGTTTCAATAATTGTACCAGTGGTGTCAGGTGGTATAAAGAGCAGACCGGATCACCATTGTAAATTGGTTCTTTGTTACACTTTTTGTTGCACAATTATAATAAAGTAATGGGACGCACAAATATGGAATTGACAATTTTATCCAAGATGAGAGAAATACGAACTCTTGGGGATCTATTGATACCTAATCCTGCTCTCTGTATGTCCAACATTGGGTAAAGTATAATCTTAGGATTTCATTGCGAAAGGAAATTTACCAATTTGTTCTCAAGATCTGGATCAGGGCAGTTATCGGGTTAGGCGAATTGAAAACAGACCAAGACAAATGCAAATGTTGTACTAAGGGATTTATGCAATTCGAGCTATAGTAGTAAAAGGAAGAGGATAGGAGAATATTCATATCATGTTCTTCCATTTCTATTGTTGGATGTTATTATTTTCGTTATAAAAATATTCTTCTTATTTGAGAAAGGGTGCAATGCGTCTCTTGATCTTCAATATCACATTCAGCTAGTGCCTGACAACACAATTAAGAACATAATCAATATTTCATTACGTCCCAAAGAGCTATTGCTAAGATCATTTCTTCAGTAGTAATCTGAAAAATACAGAAGTTAACTGAGAAAGAAGTATATAGAAACTACTATGGCGAGTTATCGATTAGAACTGACAAAAACTCAATAGTCATGTTGCCTCTGAAATCCAAATAAATATGTAAATTTGCTAGTACAGGACCCATGTTGCAACTCACAAGAAGCAATGAGGCGTGTGCAGCTGCTGCAGCTGCTGCAGAGAGAAGAAATAATATAAGTAAGTAGGTGAATATAGCATGAGACAAATTAATACAATAGCGAACTGAGTCTTCATGTTACTGGTGGGCTTCTCGCCAGCTGGAGTCTAATTTCAGCAAACAACATCATCAGTTGGGAGTTTTACACATATGCAAGAACGAACCTAGAATTAAACCAATATGTGATGATGTGTACTAACAAACCAACCAGGCAAGCAAAAACAATTTCTTTGCATAGCCAAACAGAGCTACCACATCAAACAATACCAAGGAGAAGCACATACAAACTGCATGATTTGTAATACCCAAGTATGATTAGCATGGAAACGGAATGGGTCAACTAATGATTATAAAATTTGAAATGAGGATGTGCGTACAGATCAAAATGATTTTCTCACTCAGGATAATGTGCCCATCATCTTTTTACTTCGAAATGGCCGCATCCCTCCCCTCTCCCTTCCGTCGACACTGCCGCCGCCACGCTAGCCAGCCTTCTCTCCCCCTCGCTGCTGACGCCACGCTCGCCGGCCTTCTCTCTCCCTCGCTGCCGTCGCCACCCTCGTCGGCTTTCTCTCTCCTACACTGCCGCTAGATGCCATGTCCTTCCCGTCTCTGCATCTCGAATCGGCCGAGCGGCGGCATGCAGAAGGAGCCAAGCGACGGAAGGAGGAAGAGATAACAAGCACCCACCCGGTGGCTATATGCAGCCAGCTACGTCCGTTCGGCGTGGTCTCACGAGCGCGGGAGGAGCCACCGCCCACCGGTGGAAGATATATTAGATGAACTACTAAGAAGAGGAAAGAGGGGATGCCGTAGTGGAAGGGAAATAAAGAAGGGGAAGTGGAAGGGAAACAGGAAGGCACCGGATCTGTTGTTGCGTTGGTGCTAGTGCGTTTCTCGGAGACGAGGAACCGAGGAAGGTGTGGAGACAAACGGACTATGCTTCAGTGCCTTAAGTCCATGACATGTGGGCCCAACAGGTGGCTGGCCCACATGTCAAGGACCCAAAGGCAGGTGCCTTTACGGCACCCAAGCTGTGTCCGGAGACAACATAACCCAAGGGAAGGACACACTTGATTAATCATAAGCTACAAATCTGGCCACACTTGATTAATCAAACAGATGAGAGACTTGGTTGATGCATCATCCCTATAAACTAAACGACTTTAAGAATTGTTGACATGATGTAATGACGTGAAAGCCTACATGTCAAGATAATTGGTGGTAGTGAGGTTGATGATGTGGATAGGCTGCATATCAAAAGAAATAGATAGTGAGGATGAACTATTTAGGTAGTATAGATTATAGATAGATTAGTTCTTCCTTGATTTTAAGAAAAATAATAATGATGGTCTGCATGAGTACTAACAAATAGATCAATAATCATTGTTCCAGAATGCAAGTGGTTGATGCAATTCTGAACATGCCAAACCCTTGTCTCCACTCTGCTGTTCCGCCATGCTATCCCCCGTATCGCTCTAATTTGCGCTTCTCATAAGAGTTGAATATTATCCTACAAATCTTTATTGTACTAGGTGTCATTGATAATGTACGACGGCCTAACAAAAAAACACAAATCTAATCTAGTGCCAGACAAATATAGTTAGATCATTGCAACCATGTCTTAATTATGCACATGAATGGATACACCAATTTGGTTAGTTCATTCAAAAAACCAATTTGGTTAGTTTTCTTGACATATTTTATGATACCGTATTACATGTTTTCTGATTTCCCAAATGGACGAGGGAGGTAAGAGCATCTACAACCGGACCTCTTATTGTTGGGGAACGTCGCATGGAAAACAAAAATGTTCCTACGCACACGCAAACCTATCCATGGTGATGAGCATCTACGAGAGGGAGAATGGATCTACATACCCTTGTAGATCGCTAAGCGGAAAGCGTTAAGAAACGCGGTTGGTGTAGTCGAACTTCTTCGCGATCCAAATCGCCGAGCGTCCCGCGATCTCATCACGATCCGTCCCGCGATCCAATCACGATCCGCCCCGCGAACACATCACGATCCGTCCCGCAAACTCATCACGATCCGTCTCACGATCTTGATCACGATCTGTCCCGCGAACTCATCATGATCCGTTCCGCGATCTCATCACGAACCGTCTCGCGATCTCGATCACGGTCTTTCCGATCTAGCACCGAACGGACGGCACCTCCGCGTTCAGCACACGTGCAGCTTGATGATGATCTCCACCGTCTTGATCCAGCAAGAGGAGGTGGAGAGGAGAGAGAGTTCACCGGCAGCGTGACGGCGCTCCGGTGATGGTGGTGTAGCAATTCCGGCAGGGCTTCGCCTAAGCACTGTAGAAAACCGATCTAGAGGAGCACTGGCGGAACGGGTAGCACGTGGCCGTAAGTTGTGTCCCATGTGCTAGCCATGCCCCTCTATTTATATGTTGAGCCCTGGGGTCTAAACTTGGAGCAAAAACCTCTACAAGGTCGATTTTGACCGCACAAGGTCGGTTTGGCCCGCAAGAAAAGAGTCCAACTTGGATCCCTGCAGTCCCACGCACAAGCGGTAGTACCGCTTCACGAGCGGTAGTACCGCTTGAGCGGTAGTACCGCTTCACGAGCGGTAGTACTGCCTTACTGCTTAAGGCAGCAGCAAAACTTCCTTTTGCCCTTTCCAATACCTCGTGGGTTTTACCCCATTGGTCCATATAAAGTGTTGTTGTACCCGAACACTTCGGTAAACATCCGGAACCCCTTCCGGTTAATTCCGGAACTCTTCCAGAGATCAAAACACTATTATCACATATATCAATCTTTATCTCCAGACTCTTCCGGAGATCCTCGTCATGTCCTGGATCGTATCCGAGACTCCGAACATCCTTCGGTCACCACCATATATAACTCTATACTACCGAAACATTACCAAACCTTAAGTGTGCAGATCCTGCGGGTTCGAGAACTATGTAGACATGACCGAGACACCTCTACGGCCAATAACCAATGGCGGGACCTGGACGTCCACATTTGGTTCCTAAATATTCTACGAAGATCTATCGGTCGAACCTCTATGTCAAGGATTCAGTTAATCCCGTATAACGTTCCATTTGTTCTTCGGTATGTTACTTGCCCGAGATTCGATCGTCGGTATCTCCATACCTAGTTCAATCTCGTTACCGGCAAGTCTCTTTACTCGTTCCGTAATACAAGATCCCGCAACTAACAATTAGTCACATTGCTTGCAAGGCTTATTGTGATGTTGCATTACCGAGTGGGCCCTGAGATACCTCTCCGTCACACGGAGTAACAAATCCCAATCTCGATCCATGCCAACTCAACAGACACCATCGGAGATACCTGTAGAGCACCTTTATAGTCACCCAGTTACGTTGCGACGTTTGATACACACAAGGCACTCCTCCGATATCCGTGAGTTGCATGATCTCATGGTCATAGGAACATATACTTGGCATGCAGAAAACAGTAGCAATAAACTGACACGATCATATGCTATGTTTGTAGTTTGGGTCTTGTCCATCACATCATTCTCCTAATGATGTGATCCCGTTATCAAATGACATCTCATGTCCATGGCTAGGAAACCTTAACCATCCTTTGATCAACGAGCTAGTCCATTAGAGGCATACTAGGGACATGGTTTTGTCTATGTATCCACACATGCATTTAAGTCTCCGATCAATACAATTATAGCATGGATAATAAACGATTATCATGAACAAGGAAATATGATAATAACTAATTTATTATTGCCTCTAGGGAATATTTCCAATAGTCTCCCACTTGCACTAGAGTCAATAATCTATTTCACATCACCATGTGATTCGCATTGTTATGAATCTAACACCCAATGAGTTCTGGGGCTCGATCATGCTTTGAGTGGTCTTATAGTCAACGGGTCTGCGATATTCAGATCCGTGTGTACTTTGCAAATCTCTATGTCAAACCGTAAACACTGCTACCACACTCCACTTGGTACTATTTCCAAATGGCTGCTCCACTATACGTATCCAGATTGCTACTACTAGTCATCCGGATAGGTGCTAAAGCTTGCATCGACGTAACTCTTTACGACGAACTCTTTATCACCTCCACAATCAAGAAACATTTCCTTTGTCCTCTGGTTACTAAGGATAATTCCGACCGTTGTCTAGTGATCCACTCCTGGACCACTCTTGTACCCCTTGACAGACTCATGGCAAGGCACACATAGGTGCGGTACACAGCATGGCATAATATAGAGCCTATGGCTAAGGAATAGGGGACGACGTTCGTCCTTTCTCTTTCTTTTGCAGTTGTCGAGCTTTGAGTCTCACTCAACTTCACACCTTACAAATCAGACGAGAACTATTTCTCTGGCTGATCCATTTTGAACTCTTTCAAAATCTTGTCAAGGTATGCACTCATTGAAAGTCTCATCAAGCATCTTGATCTATCTCTATAGATTTTGATGCTCAACAATTAGGTAGCTTTATCCAGGTCTTCCTTTGAAAAACACTTTTCAAACAACCTTTTATGCCTTCCAGAAATTCTACATTATTTCCGATCAACAATATGTCACCCACATATACTTATCAGAAACTCTATAGTGCTCCCACTCACTTTATTGCAAATACAAGTTTCTCGTAAACTTTGTATAAACTACAAAAACTTTGATCACCTCATCAAAATGTATATTCCAACTCCGAGATGCTTGCTTCAGTCCATAGAAGGATCACTGAAGCTTGCTCATCTTTTAGCATCCTTAGGACTGACAAAACCTTCTGGTTGTATCACATACAACCTTTCCTTAAGTAAACCGTTAAAGAAACGATGTTTTGACATCCATCTGCCAGATTTCATAATTGAAAATGCAGCAAATGCTAACATAATTCCAACAGACTTTTAGCATCGCTACGAGTGAGAAAGCCTCATCGCAGTCAACTCCTTGAACTTGTCACAAACAAGTTTGCAACAAGTTGAGCTTTACAAATGGTGACATTCACCATCAGTGTCTGTCTTCATTCTAAAGGTCCATTTGTACTCAACGACCTACCGTCTAATGAGCAAGTCTACCAAAGTCTATACTTGGTTTTCATACATGGATCCTATCTCGGATTTCATGGCCTCTAACCATTTGTCGGAATCCGGGCCCATCATCGCTTCTCCATAGCTCGTAGGTTCATCGTTGTCCAACAACATGATCTCCAAGACAGAGTTGTCGTACCACTTAGGAGCAGTACACATCCTTGTCGACCTACGAAGTTTGATAGTAACTTGATCCTGAAGCTTCATGATCATCATCATGAACTTCCTCTTCAACTAACGTAGGCTTCACAGAAACATCTTTCTGCGCTGCGCTACTCTCTGGTTGAACAAAGGTTTAAGAACCTCATCAAGTTCTATCTTCCTCCCACTCAATTCTTTCGAGAGAAACATTTCCTCGAGAAAGGATCCGTTTAAGCAACAAACACTTTGCACTAGGATCTGAGATTGTAGGTTCACCCAACTGATCTTAGGGTATTCTATGAAGATGCATTTGTCCGCCTTGGGTTCGACCTCATTAGGTGAAAACATTTTCCACACAAGTGTCACCACCCCAAATATTAAGAAATGACAGCTTAGGTTTCTATCAAACCATAATTCACACGGTGTCATCTCAACGGATTTAGATGATGCCCTATTTAAAGTGAATGTAGTTCTCTCTAATGCATAACCCCAAAAATTATAGTAGTAAAACAATAAGAGACATCACAGTATGCACTATATCAATAGAGCATGACTATGATGTTCGGACACACCATCACACCATGGTGTTCCAGGTGGCGTTAGTTGTGAAACAAATTTCACGTTGTCTTAAGTTGTATGCCAAACTCGTAACTCAGATATTCACCTCCACGATCATATCGCGGTCATTTTTATCTTCTTGTCACGATGATCTTTAAAATTCACTCTGAATTTGCTTGAACCTTTCAAACGATTCAGACTTGTGTTTCATTAAGTAAATATACACTATATCTACTCAAATCATCAGTGAAGGTAAGAAAATAACGATATCCACTGCACGCTACAAGACTCACTAGATTGCATACATCAACATGTATCATTTCCAATGAATCACTTGCCTGCTCCATCCAACGGGGTCCTTTAGTCATCTTGCCCAAGAGGCATGGTTCGCATGTCTCAACCGATTCGAAATCGAATGAGTCCAAATATCCATCAGCATGGAGTTTCTACATGCGCTTTATACCAATATGACATTTAGCGGCAGTGCCACAAGAATGTGGTACTATCATTATTAACTTTGTATGTTTTGACATCAATGTTATGAACATGTGTACTACTATGATCAAGATTTCAACAAACCATTCTCACTGGGTGCATGACCATTGAAGGTATTATTCATGTAAACAGAATAACCATTATTCTCTAACTCAAATGAATAACCGTATTGCAATAAACATGATCTAATCATGTTCATGCTCAACGCAAAACACCAAATAACATTTATTTAGGTTCGTCACTAATCCTGAAGGTAGAGAGAGCGTGCGATGTTGATCACATCAACCTTGGAAACACTTCCAACACATATCGTCACCTCACCCTTCACTAGTTCTCCGTTTATTCCGTAGCTTTTATTTCGAGTTACTAACATTTAGCAACCGAACCGGTATCCAATACCCAGGTGCTACTAAGAGTACTAGCAAGGTACACATTAATAACTCGTATATCAAATATACTTCTATTAATGTTGCCAGCCTTCTTATCTACCAAGTATCTAGGGTTGTTCTGCTTCAGTGACCGCTCACCTCATAACAGAAGCACTTAGTCTCGGGTTTGAGTTCAACTTTGGGTTGCTTCACTGCAGCAGCAACTGACTTGCTATCCATGAAGTTTCCCTCCTTGCTCTTGCCCTTCTCGAAACTAGTGGTTTGATTAACCATCAACACTTGACGCTCCTTCTTGATTTCTACCATCGCGGTGTCAAACATCGCGAACAGCTCAGGGATCAACATCTCTTTCCCTGGCATTTTATAGTTCATCACCAAGTTCTAGTAGCTCAGTGACAGTGACTTGGAGAACTACATCAATCACTATCTTATCTGGAAGATCAACTCCCACTCGATTCAAGCGATTGTAGTACCCAGACAGTCTGAGCACACGCTCAACGATTGAGCTATTCTCTTTCATCTTGCAGGCAAAGAATCTCGTTGGAGATCTTATATCTCGCAACTTGGGCACGAGCCTGAGATCACAATCTCAGCTCTTAGAACATCTCATATGTTCCGTGACGTTCAAAACGTTTTGGAGCCTCAATTCTAAGCCGTAATGCATGACGCACCAAACCATCAAGTAGTCATCGAAATGTGCCTGTCAGATGTTCACAACATCTACAGACGACGCTAGATGGTGTGGCGCACCGAGCGGTGCATTAAGGACATAAGCCTTCTGTGCAGCAATGAGGACAATCCTCAGATCACGGACCCAGTACGCAATTTTGCTACCAACATCTTTCAATTCTATTTCTCTAGGAACATATAAAAATACAAGGGAGCTACAGCGCGAGCTAGTAATCTACAATATATTTTGCAAAGACACTTTGACTATGTTCATGATAATGAGTTCAATTAATCATATTACTTAAGAACTCCCACTCAAATTGACATCCCTCGGGTCATTCGAGTGATACATGATCCAAATTCACCAACTCAAGTCCGATCATCACGTGAGTTAAGGTGGCTTCAATGGTGAACATCATTATGTTGATCATATCCACTATATGACTCATGCTCGACCTTCCGGTCTCTTGTGTTTCGAGGCCATGTCTGTACATGCTAGGCTCGTCAAGTTTAACCCGAGTGTTCTGCGCGTGCAAATCTGGCTTGCACCCATTGTATGTGAACGTAGAGTCTATCACACCCGATCATCACGTGGTGTCTCCACACGACGAACTTTCGCAACGGTGCACACTCGGGGAGAACACAGTTCATCTTGAAATTCAAGTGAGGGATCACCTTATAATGCTACCGCCGTACTAAGAAAAACAAGGTGCATAAAAGGATTAACATCTCATGCAATTCATAAGTGACATGATATGGCCATGAACTTGTGTTTAAGATCTCCATCTTCGAAACACCGGCATGATCTCCATCGTCACCGGCACAACACCATGATCTCCATCATCTTGATCTCCATTAATGTGTTGCCATTGGGGTTGTGGCGCCAGCCCTGCTTCTACTTCTATTGCTACCGCTTAGCGATAAAGTAAAGCATTACATAGCGCTTAATGATTGACACGCAGGTCATACAATAATTAAAGACAACCCTATGGCTCCTGCCGGTTGCCGTACTCAACGACATGCAAGTCGTGAAATTCTATACATCACATGATCATCTCATACATCACATATATCTCATCATGTAATTGGCCATATCACATCACAACATACCCTGCAAAAACAAGTTAGACGTCCTCTAATTGTTGTTGCATGTTTTACGTGGCTGCTACGGGTATCTAGCAAGAACTATTCTCACCTACGCATAAACCACAACGGTGATACATAGATTGCTTTTCAACCTTCTCAAGGACCGCCTTTGTCGGATCCGATCCAACTAAAGTGAGAGAAACTGTCACCCGCAAGCCATCTAAGCAACAAGTTGCGTCGAGGGAACGGGTCTCTCGTAAGCGTACGAGTAATGTTGGTCTGGGCCGCTTCATCTCACAATCCCGCTGAACCAAAATCTGACCAAGGGAGGAAGCAATCTAATCATCAACGCCCACAAACCTTTTGTGTTCTACTCGAGATCTCATCGAACCATCAACCTAGCTCATGATGCCACTGTTGGGGAACGTCGCATGGGAAACAAAAATTTTCCTACGCACACGCAAACCTATCAATGGTGATGAGCATCTACGAGAGGGAGAGTGGATCTACATACCCTTGTAGATCGCTAAGCGGGAAGCGTTAAGAAACGCGGTTGGTGTAGTCGAACATCTTCGCGATCCAAATCGCCGAGCGTCCCGCGATCTCATCACGATCCGTCCCGCGATCCAATCACGATCCGTCCCGTGAACTCATCACGATCCGTCCCGCGATCTCATCACGATCCGTCTCACGATCTTGATCACGATCTGTCCCGCGAACTCATCACGATCCGTTCCGCGATCTCATCACGAACTGTCTCGCGATCTCGATCACGGTCCTTCCGATCTAGCGCCGAACGGACGACACCTCTGTGTTCAGCACACGTGCAGCTTGATGACGATCTCCACCGTCTCGATCCAGCGAGAGGAGGTGGAGAGGAGAGAGAGTTCACCGGCAGCGTGACGACGCTCCGGTGATGGTGGTGGAGTGATTCCGGCAGGGCTTCGCCTAAGCGCTGCGGAAAACCGATCTAGAGGAGAAACTGTGCACCGGTGAAACGGGTAGCACGTGGCCGGAAATTCTGTCCAAAAACCACCCAATCCACTAGTATATATAGGAGGAGAGGAGAGGAGAGGCAGCCAAGGCCTTTGGGTCGGCCGAAATAGGAGGTGGGAGCAATCCTACTTCACCTCCAATCCTAGTTGGAGTAGGATTGCCTCCTATTGGCTGATTTTCCACTTTTTGCTTTAGGACTTTCTCTCCGGCGCCATGGGCCTTTGTGGCTGTTTTACCAGCCCACTAAGGGCTGGTTATTATTCTCCCACAGCCCATGGACCTCTTGGGGTCGAAATACCCCTCCCGGAGGTCCTCCGGTACACTACCGGCACTCCCGGTACAATACCGATGAGCCCGAAACTTTTCCGGAAACCAAACTGGGACTTCCTATATATGAATCTTTACCTCCGGACCATTACGGAGCTCCTCGTGACGTCCAGGATCTCATCCGGAACTCTGAACAACCTTCGGTCACCACCATACATAACTCTACACTACCGAAACGTCACCGAACCTTAAGTGTGCAGACCCTGCGGGTTCGAGAACTATGTAGACATGACTGAGACACCTCTACAGTCAATAACCAATGGCGGGACCTGGACGTCCACATTGGTTCCTACATATTCTACGAAGATCTTTATCGGTCGAACCTCTATGTCAAGGATTCAGTTAATGCCGTATAACGTTCCCTTTGTTCTTCGGTATGTTATTTGCCCGAGATTCGATCGTCGGTATCTCCATACCTAGTTCAACCTCGTTACCGGCAAGTCTCTTTACTCGTTCCGTAATACAAGATCCCGCAACTAACAATTAGTCACATTGCTTGCAAGGCTTATTGTGATGTTGCATTACCGAGTGGGCCCCGAGATACCTCTCCGTTACACGGAGTAACAAATCCCAGTCTCGATCCATGCCAACTCAACAGACACCATCGGAGATACCTGTAGAGCACCTTTATAGTCACCCAGTTACGTTGCGACGTTTGATACACACAAGGCACTCCTCCGATATCCGTGAGTTGCATGATCTCATGGTCATAGGAACATATACTTGACATGCAGAAAACAGTAGCAATAAACTGACACGATCATATGCTATGTTTGTAGTTTGGGTCTTATCCATCACATCATTCTCCTAATGATGTGATCCCGTTATCAAATGACATCTCATGTCCATGGCTAGGAAACCTTAACCATCCTTTGATCAACGAGCTAGTCCATTAGAGGCATACTAGGGACATGGTTTTGTCTATGTATCCACACATGCATTTAAGTCTCCGATCAATACAATTATAGCATGGATAATAAACGATTATCATGAACAAGGAAATATGATAATAACTAATTTATTATTGCCTCTAGGGCATATTTCCAATAGTCACGCCCTGCATGCTTCTACTACTATTGCTACCGTAGCGATAAAGTAAAGCATTACATAGCGCTTAATGATTGACACGCAGGTCATACAATAATTAAAGACAACCCTATGGCTCCTGCCGGTTGCCGTACTCATCGACATGCAAGTCGTGATAATCTATACATCACATTATCATCTCATACATCACATATATCACATCATGTAATTGGCCATATCACATCACAACATACCCTGTAAAAACAAGTTAGACGTCCTCTAGTTGTTGTTGCATGTTTTACATGGCTGCTACGGGTATCTAGCAAGAACAATTCTCATCTACGCAAAAACCACAACGGTGATACACTAGTTGCTTTTCAACCTTCTCAAGGACCGCCTTTGTCGAATCCGATCCAACTAAAGTGAGAGAAACTGTCACCAGCAAGCCATCTAGGCAACAAGTTGCGTCGAGGGAACCGGTCTCTCGTAAGCGTACGAGTAATGTTGGTCCGGGCCGCTTCATCTCACAATCCCGCTGAACCAAAATACGACCAAGGGAGGAAGCAATCTAAGCATCAACGCCCACAGACCTTTTGTGTTCTACTCGAGATCTCATCGAACCATCAACCTAGCTCATGATGCCACTGTTGGGGAACGTCGCATGGGAAACAAAAAATTTCCTACACACACGCAAACCTATCCATGGTGATGAGCATCTACGAGAGGGAGAGTGGATCTACATACCCTTGTAGATCGCTAAGCGGGAAGCGTTAAGAAACGCGGTTTGTGTAGTCGAACTTCTTCGCGATCCAAATCGCCGAGCGTCCCGCGATCTCATCACGATCCGTCCCGCGATCCAATCACGATCCGTCCCGCGAACACATCACGATCCGTCCCGCGAACTCATCACGATCCGTCTCATGATCTTGATCACGATCTGTTCCGCGAACTCATCACGATCCGTTCCGCGATCTCATCACGAACCGTCTCGCGATCTCGATCACGGTCCTTCCGATCTAGCACCGAACGGACGACACCTCCGCGTTCAGCACACGTGCAGCTTGATGATGATCTCCACCGTCTTGATCCAGCAAGAGGAGGTGGAGAGGAGAGAGAGTTCACCAGCAGCGTGACGGCGCTCCGGTGATGGTGGTGTAGCAATTCCGGCAGGGCTTCGCCTAAGCACTGCAGAAAACCGATCTAGAGGAGCACTTGTGGAACGGGTAGCACGTGGCCGTAAGTTGTGTCCCGTGTGCTAGTCCCGCCCCTCTATTTATATGTTGAGCCCTGGGGTCTAAACTTGGAGCAAAAACCTCTACAAGATCGATTTTGCCCGCACAAGGTCGGTTTGGCCCGCAAGAAAAGAGTCCAACTCGGATCCCCGCAGTCCCGCGCACAAGCGGTAGTACCGCTTCACGAGCGGTAGTACCGCTTGAGCGGTAGTGCTGCCTTACTGCTTAAGGCAGCAGCAAAACTTCCTTTTGCCCTTTCCAATACCTCGTGGGTTTTACCCCATTGGTCCATATAAAGTGTTGTTGTACCCGAACACTTCGGTAAACATCCGGAACCCCTTCCGGTTAATTCCGGAACTCTTCCAGAGATCAAAACACTATTATCACATATATCAATCTTTATCTCCAGACTCTTTCGGAGATCCTCGTCATGTCCTGGATCGTATCCGAGACTCCGAACATCCTTCGGTCACCACCATATATAACTCTATACTACCGAAACGTCACCAAACCTTAAGTGTGCAGACCCTGCGGGTTCGAGAACTATGTAGACATGACCGAGACACCTCTACGGCCAATAACCAATGGTGGGACCTGGACGTCCACATTTGGTTCCTACATATTCTACGAAGATCTATCGGTCGAACCTCTATGTCAAGGATTCAGTTAATCCCGTATAACGTTCCATTTGTTCTTCGGTATGTTACTTGCCCGAGATTCGATCGTCGGTATCTTCATACCTAGTTCAATCTCGTTACCGGCAAGTCTCTTTACTCGTTCCGTAATACAAGATCCCGCAACTAACAATTAGTCACATTGCTTGCAAGGCTTATGGTGATGTTGCATTACCGAGTGGGCCCTGAGATACCTCTCCGTCACACGGAGTAATAAATCCCAGTCTCGATCCATGCCAACTCAACAGACACCATCGGAGATACCTGTAGAGCACCTTTATAGTCACTCAGTTACGTTGCGACGTTTGATACACACAAGGCACTCCTTCGATATCTGTGAGTTGCATGATCTCATGGTCATAGGAACACATACTTGACATGCGGAAAACAGTAGCAATAAACTGACACGATCATATGCTACGTTTGTAGTTTGGGTCTTGTCCATCACATCATTCTCCTAATGATGTGACCCCGTTATCAAATGACATCTCATGTCCATGGCTAGGAAACCTTAACCATCATTTGATCAACGAGCTAGTCTATTAGAGGTATACTAGGGACATAATTTTGTCTATGTATCCACACATGCATCTAAGTCTCCGATCAATACAATTATAGCATGGATAATAAATGATTATCATGAACAAGGAAATATGATAATAACTAATTTATTATTGCCTCTAGGGCATATTTCCAACACTTATATCTATCTCAAACGTCCGGACAGTCCGCTCGATCACTGACCAGTCATGAATTTTTGATCCAGACGGGCGTCTCAAACAGACCTCAAACGTCCGAACTGACCGGCACCCCTCATATCCAACCATAACATGCGGCGGATATGCGGGCCACCGGACAGGCCCGCCACGTTAGCCTCGCACTTGACCCCCATGCAAAATCACTATGAAACCCAACGATCCGAAGCTCGTCCCCTCCGTCGAACAGATGTCATCGGACGACGCCGCTCTGGAGGGACGCGTACTCCCTAGCCCGACTATTTAAGGAGACCGCCGGCACCGAAACCCTACCCCTCCACCATTTCCTCCCATCGTCCGCCGCTGCCGTCACTTTCCACTCCCTGTCCGCCGCCCCCGTCCCTAGCCATGCTATTTAGCCATTCCCCCTGTCGCCACTTTCTAACGCCGGAGCATCGGCTACAGTTCCTTGAGCAGGTCCGGGCAAGGCGCGAAGCCCGGATCGCCGTGGTGCTACCTCTAGGTGTAGTGGATCCTGAGGAGGAGTTGGAGGAGGAGGTGGCGGCGACGGAGGAGGAGGAGGACGACGAGCTGGAGGAGGATGTAAGGGACGCTGGGGACGCAGATCTGCAGGCGAAGCAGCAAACCATCCTCGGCTCCATCCGCTCGGAGTTGGATGCAGAGGGCAGGCGTTAGCGTCGGCATGAGATGAGGCAGAGCAGGCTGCAGAGGAGGCGGAGATGCTCGCCTACCTGGATGAGCTCGAGGAGAAGGACGGGGAGCCAGAGCCCTCGAACTCGCCCGTCTACCCGCCGCCTGGCACTGACGCCATGAAGATCTCCGACGACGAAAACTAGGGTAATACGCAGTGTGTAGTATGTAGGAGTTTCTTTTACATGCTTTGTATGGATCTAGGGGTTAAATATGAAAGACTCGGATGTGAACGAGCAGATTTGAGGACTAACCAGACAGTCCGACGTGTCTGCAGTCGTTTGAGGGTTCGGATTGACAAATGATGTTCCCATGTCGTCTTCATATTTTGGTAACTTAAACATTTCCCTTTGCAAAGAAAAAAAACTCAAACATCTGCTTGATTGTTGTAGTCAATCATTAATATATTTGAACAACGTGTGATGCATGATGTCCATTCCAATGGCACAATCTAATAACAAACTAACAAAAAATGCTAAAAAGAAACAAGTAGGCAGCTGCTAGTAAACATCGAATATCACGAGTACGACCGCCTTTGCTTCCGCGGTAGGCAAATAATCATATTTTTGCAGTTCAAAACAAGTCGATTGCACGACACAAATTTCATTATCACTTGATTTGCATTTTAGTTTCATACCCTAAAACCTCGGACGACCAAAACAAAGTGCAATTTTCATTGTGAACGAAAGGGGTAGTAAAATTTTAGGTGAATTATTCGTGGGGCTGGGTAGGGGCCGGCGGCGGTCGCAGTCCGCCGAGAGCCCGAAAACACCGTGGTCTGGCCTGGCCGCGTGGATCCATCCATCCATCCATCCCCACCCGAGGCGAGGGCGAGACGGAGATATCCCGTGTGTGTCCCGCTGTTCGCTTCTCCCGCAGGCCGCATCCGATAGCACCAGCAAGCAAAACCCCCCTCCCCTCCCTCCCCCTCCCTGCTCCATCCACTTCCCCCGCCCGCCCGCCGCATGGCGTCTCTCCTCCGCACGGCCGCCGCGCTCGCGCCCCCGCCCGCGTCCGCCCGGGAGGCGCGGCGGCCGTCGTGCGCCGCCTCCCTGGCCTGCTCCCGGCGCGCGCCGGCGAGCCCGCTCCGCGCGCCGCCTCTGCCCCGGCCGCGGCGATTGGGGGCCGACGAGGCCACGCAGGTGAGGCGTGGCGTCCCCACCCCCGGGTGCTTCATCCGTAGCGTCCGTAGATTGTGTCGTTTCTTCCATGTTTTTCAGTGGATATATGCAGTAGATTTTAATCTCGACGAAGATGCATGTACTTCCCGTATTAGATTTCTGATGATGCATCGTCTCTGTTGAAAATTGGATGTCGGAGTTGGAATTTTGAAACCACAGATTGCTCGTTCTGGACACACGCACAATTTGCGTAGTACTACCATCCTATCTGTCTTATAAGTGATTATATGAGACCATCATCTGCTTTGCACTAACATCTGTGGCACAGGCAAAGTTATTTCCCGCTAGAGTTGCTTGTTCAGACATTTGTAACTCAAGATCTCATTTTCCTAAAAGCTTAATGGCTTTAGATGCACAAACCTTTTGAGCTTGGGTTGTCGTTGGGTGCAAATTGCAAAGTGTAGTGTTTCTTTTTCAGTTGGACAGCTGCAGCCATATGCTGTTGTCTCTGTTATTCTCAAGTGGCCTTGGTAGGAATCTTGGAACTTTGAAGTGTGATATTTGCTTTTCAGTTGTTTTATGTTCAGTTGAACAGGTGCTGCCATATGCTATTCTGTATTTTGTTTTGACTTTGAGTGGCCTTGGTAGGCATCTTCGAACTGCTATACGCCATAAGACCCGAATAGGAATCTTTGAATGGTTTAGTCTTGACATGAGTAGGAATCTCCGGAATACCGTATGTAACTCAAGAATGACGAAAACATTTTAGATGTGCTGGATACATGCCTGTGCTTCATATCTGACATGAATAGAAGAATATAATCAATTCCAACCACTGTGCATGAGAGCAAACGATAAATCTTAGATATTGCTCTACCTATTTAATGTCAGTATGCTGTAATATATTTGGTTTTCACTAATGATTTACTGCCAGGGGCTGTTTTTATTGTGCTCGTATAGTTTCTCTGCCGATACATGAGAAGAGATGGGCATGAAGGTGATGGGAGAACTCAAGGACAAGACGAACCTGTTATGTTTGGGCCAGATGATGACGATGGTGCAAAGATTCCTACTCAAGTAGAGACTCTTGTTAGAGGCACTGCAATAGTTGATGCTCCAGAATACAAGCCACTCCCAGATCTCGATTACCTTCAGGTACCTTTTACTATTCTATTTTGATTTTATTAAGTTTAGCGTCTAAACTTTGTCTGGGATCACTGAATATTCCATGCACTTCATCAATCTTTAGTAGAATATGTGTATCAATACTTGACTTGTTGGTTTATACTATGGGTTAATCTCACTTTATTGGTGATAATACAGGAATTGCTGGCTATTCAGCAGCAAGGGCCCCGATCTATAGGTTTCTTTGGTACCCGCAACATGGGGTATATGCATCAACAACTTATTGAGATCTTGAGTTATGCCATGGTCATAACAGTATGTCACTGTGCTATATTTATCATTGTTCATTGCAACTTGATTCTTCCACAGCTCTAGTTAATGTTTATATGTTAATTGCAGAAAAATCATATATTCACATCTGGTGCTTCTGGGACTAATGCAGCTGTTATTAGGGGTGCTTTGAGAGCTGAGAAGCCAGAATTGCTTACCGTAATTTTGCCTCAAAGTCTAAAGAAGCAACCTCCTGAAAGCCAAGAGCTATTATCTAAAGTAAGAATATGTGGTATTTCAGCTATGTATGTCATTTCTAGTTTATTTTTGCTTTAAAACTTCACTAGTAACCAAAAATAGACCAGCTTTCTGTGTATATTATATTTTCTACTCATGCCAATTTGTAATTGTGTGTGTTTAGATTGCTCATCACAGTCTCAGTGTGTCCAAAATCAAATTATCAAAAGATGCATTATGTGAGAATTCCACATAAAATTGAATAACATGAAGTCATAAGCTGAACCCCTCAATCAACTTGTGAATGAACCGTGTCTATTGGACCTAAGTCATGGTCAAAGCTAATCAACAACTGATTGAATGGCGTCTATTGTGACTTGTGAAGTTTCAGGTTCCCATTATCAGAGAAGGTATCACCTGATATTTCCATCTGAACAATTTTAGAAATGCATGCATTTACTTTATTCTCATTAAGACCTGGAATTTTTAATCTTGATCATACAACAGAAGCACGCGAGGGGGAAAAGCCTGCCCTGCCTTTCCTCCTTGATCTTGTTGCCTCCACCTTGCTTCCGTCACATCCCCTCTCCAAGCTCCTCTTTCAGCTCTGCACTCATTTTCGCTTAGCCTCAGATAACTAGAGGGAAAGGGATCAAGAATGATCTTCAACAGCCAGATCTTGATCTGGACACCCTATATTTAGACTCTTAAATCTGCTACTTCCCATCATCTCCGTCCACTGAAGCGAATCAGTATGGTTAAGGTATTTCAATCTCCTGTCCACGGGTGGTAGAGGGTGCCATCTGCAGACTGTTTGCTGGTAACCCTTGTAGTTGCTGATGCAAACCCCACTGGATGACATCTGAGCCAAGGAGGCACTGTTACGCTGGCGAATATGTTGTGCTTCATAGTCTACTCCACCAGTGAGATGATATATTTTACTTCGCCAAGCCCAAGTACCAGTCTGTAGCATTTCCATTTGAGGGTCCTTTGGTGTCCTGTGCTGAAAATTTTCTAACCAGTCCAGGTTCCAGAGATCTCAATCTTCTGAGGCCATCTTTCCTTGAAAGGATAAACTAACAACACTATATTTATTGATTGAGTTAACAAACAACACCGCAGAACTAAAATTGTAGGGATTCCAAAGGCACCACCAGGACTCCTAGGATTCTTGGCAACTTACTAGATCGATACTGTAACATGTGTTAATTCCAATGATGTGCCTCGCAGAAATTATTTCTTGTCCTGCTTTAGCTTGCAAAGCCGATGCTCTGCTTTCAGGTGGTACATTGGATATGTTTCAGTGACATTCTGTTAATTTTTAGGTACAAAACTTGATTGAGAAACCTCAGTATGACCATCTACCACTAATTGAGGCTAGCAGGTTTGTTAGCTTTCTGTTCAAATTGCTTTCCGTTTTAGTGATATGCATTTTGTGTCCCAAAATATTCTCAATTTCAACAACATTTACCTATGATTTTGCTTTTAAATATTACTCCTATTGTTTAGCTTTGGGTTCACTTTATGTTGTTGCACTTACGCTGTTGCTATGTCTGAGTAGTTTCATCACAGTCGATTTGTCAGACTTGATATTACCACTCTTAATGAAATATAGATCATGATTTTTGTGTTAACCTATTTTTATCAGAGAGAATTGCCTTCAATTACGTTTGTCTTGTGCCATTATACATTATAAAAGCAACTCTTATTTTTC
Organism: Hordeum marinum; assembly: GCA_022496015.1. Taxonomy (NCBI): domain Eukaryota; kingdom Viridiplantae; phylum Streptophyta; class Magnoliopsida; order Poales; family Poaceae; genus Hordeum; species Hordeum marinum. The sequence goes on along the minus strand of CM039678.1, from coordinate 444,828,527 downwards.
AGGTTATGCAACATGGACATCATCTCAAAGGTCCAACAGGTGATATGCTTTGCGTTTCATGACAGCAGACTGCTGATGGAGACCTGCCAGGAGGCAAAGAACATGCGGAAGATCGTAACGCTCTTCTACTTGGATTAGCTAGCACCTCGGGGCTGTTCTCCCCATTTTGTGCGTAGGCCGGTGGACGGGATGCTATTCGGTTTAGTCATTCCTATATACACTACAGCTCTGGAGTAGGTTCAGGATCGGGGCATAACAGTGCGTCTTGGGGCATTTTGCCCATTATTCAAATTCTTGGTAGAAACCAAATAAGCTTGTCGATATGTCTAGTCTGTCAGTAAAGAAAATAATCGAAATTCTTATTATTAGTAATTTCAAAGGCTATAGTGTTGAAAAAACTGTTTCCTTCCTCAGAAAGAAAAAGAAAAACTGTTTCTGAAGGCCCGTGCCGAATCGGGGTTAACGACTTCAACAATGTCACAGTTAGAGGGCTGCCAAATTGTTCGAAGGTACTACCTTTGTTTGAACTGAAAAAAAAGTCTTATACTTGGGAAAAGAGGTAGTCGTATAGAATTTCAGATGTTTTGAGATCTCTGATGCATTTTGCTCAATGCGAAATGAATATCATTATTACTACATGTGAAAAGCATGTCTGGCTGAAAACAATGCGAAACCAAATCTTTATACATGTGAAAAGCATATCTTGATGCAAACAGTGCAAAACCAACCCTTTGGTGATTACAATGGTTTAAGCACGCTGTGATCCAAAAAGCGACAGAGCTGTACTTGGAGAAGAGCAAAAAAAAAAAAAAAAAAAGTGTCTGGTGCCACAGCATCAAACACGGTCAAGCCTATAAACACAACTCCAATTTACAGCATTCAGTATGCAGCAGATCCTTCTGCTGCGAAACCCTAATATTATGGGAGGCGCTGAAACTGTTAATATAATAGTCAGCACTGAAACTGTCAAAGCAGCTCGAGGCCGGTCAGCCGTTGCGAGCTTAAGCCTAGACCATGTAGACGCCCTCGTCGGGGTCGTCGCCGCCGATGAGCATCAGCCCCTCGACGAGCAGGGGGAACATGCACCTCGCCGGCTGGCAGCCGGTGGCCACCACGCCGTCCGGCGCGTCGACGACGTCGAAGGCGTGGTGCCGCTTGAGCACGCCGATCACGCTCGCCGTGTCCCCCTCCCTGACGAACCTGTCAAGACAAGCAAGTTGGTTGCAGTTTTGCTGAGCATGTGAGTGCAGATACATACATGTCTGCTGTGCCCTGAGACCGAGCCACCAAGACCTTACCCTTCTTCGACGCGCACGGCGCCGTCGCAGGGCACGCCGGTGCTGGCCGCCCAGCTCTTGAGGCTCCGCGACGCGCCCTTGCCGTCGCCGCCGTCGAACCGCACCGTTTTCGGGTTGATCATCCAGGTGACCTTGGCGCCCTCCCCGGCGCGCACGTAGAACCTCCTCCCGGAGTTCCTGTCGGAGATGTAGAAGTTCGTCGACCGCGCCTGACAGGGTCAAAAGACGACACACCGTCGATACGTGAGTACACTTGTTCAGGCAGTGGGTTTACGACTAAGAGGGTAGTAGTCAGAGCCTGACTGACTGACTGACCTCGTAGTGCCTGAGCTGCCACCGGGAGCAGCAGCAGGCCCACGCCCACCCGCGGCGGCCGTACATCCGGACCGACGTGAAGACGCACCGGGCGGCGTCGTGGAAGCAGGCGCCCACGGGGACACGGCCGCAGGTCACTTGCTGCAACGCAAAGCACGGCACGGCGTCAGACCATGAAACATCACAACACGTGACACGAACATAAGTTCAGCAGCCACACGGTGTAATGTTAAGCTTTGTTTTCTTTCTTTTATCTATAATCAATCTCTTTGATCATGCTTGCGGAGTAAATTAGCCATGCGGTGTGCCTTGGTGGAGCAAAAGTGGCCTGGTACGCAGCTTGTCTTCCACAGGGCAGGGAAGCAGCCATTGACCACCCCATGTTGCTTGAGCCCGGTTTGACAGCCTCTGACGCTTGCCAAACGCAAGCAAAGCAGCTCCAGCAGTTTGGACCGCCAGATCAGATTGGCATATGCGTCGCTTGCTGCCGAGCTAAGCTTCAGCAGACGCCTCTGAAACCTGGATTGTGGCACGCTCGAGCTATATTCGATTATGCAGTAGTAGGCAATTAAATTATCATGCAAATTCTTGGCAAACAACTGATGAGACGGTGTCTGATCAACGTAGCGATAATGAATATTGCAGGTAAGCAAAAAAAAAAGGTATGGGGCGCGGCTCACCCCGGTGATCTTGACGAGCTCGCCGATGGGCATGTCCCCCTGGTCGAACACCGTGTCGGGGGACAGCCGGAAGAACCGCTCCGCCTCCGCCGTGCACTGCAGGAAGTTCCAGGAGAGCAGGGCCGCGGCGGCCGCCACGGCGCCGCCCGCAGCCGCGAGCGCCTCCCAGCGGCGCCACGCCACGAGGAAGAAAAGCCCGGCGCCGACCCCGGCCGCGGCGGCCACGAGCAGAAGCACGTAGCACGCGAACGGGACGCCGAGCCTCGTGCTCCCGCGCGCCACGACGGGCGCCGCCTCCTCCATGGCGGCGGCCGCGCGCCTCCTGCTCGCCTTCCTCCACGACCCTCCGCGCGCCGGCGACGGGCCCACGAGGAGGCCCGAGTGCGAGAGCTGGGACAGCGGCCCGGACGCCGAGGGCGACGGGGCGGGCCGGGGCGGCAGCGGCAGGTGGCCGGAGCTGCGGCGCGAGGAGGAGGCCGGGGACGGCGCCTGAGACTGCCACGCCGAGGAGGCGACGTCGAACATCCGGCCCAGCTCGCCGGACCGCGACAGGTCCCCGCCGGTGTAGGGCGGCGTGGCCACTGACCCCGACGACAGCTGCCGCTCCCGCCTCCTGTCCGGCGCACGGCCGGACACGTACATGCCGCTCCCTATCTGATGCATGTTGATCGATCGACCCCTCCCCTCCCTCCTCCGGCCGCCCCTCGTGACGCACGCCGCCGCGGGCAAAAGCGACCGAGCTGGCTGGCTAGCTCCCTCGAGCAGTGGAGGCAGCACAAAGCAGAAGAGGACGAGGACGACGGCGACGGCGTGGTGTGAGGGCGATCGAAGGCTGCCGCTACCTCCGCTTTAGCATGTCGTGATCGACCGGGCTATCGGGAACAGGGCGGGCGGCAAAGGATCGGTATGCACCGGTGCGCTGCACCTGCACCGGGCGCTAAGCAAGTTTTTATTCGGTCCGCTGGCTGCGCGCGTGTCGTTGCGTGGTCGCGAGTTAATTCGAGGTCGGCCGGCCGGCGCGACCGCCCCGGGCGCTATCGATCGAAACCGTTAGTTGGTCCAGCTTGGACCTAGCACTGGCTTTCGCTTTGCATCTGGTGTGGCCGTGTGCGCAGCTTGCTAATGGAGCGTGAGCGGGCAATACGGACGGAGGTGGCGGTGATGCTGAGGAACCACGCGCTCTTTTGGCCGGCAATATGGGCGTACGTGGCGGGGGCTTAGGCGCGCGCGGGAGAGGTATGCGCGCAAGAGACGTCGTTATTCCGTCGATTTCTGCCGGCGCTACCATTTTTTGGTATCCGCACGTTGCTATACGTATTTGTTGTTTTCTTTTCATGAAAAAATGTTAAAAGGAAGAAAGGAATTTGATGTAATAGTTGTTGTATTGTTTGAGCCTCGTGGCATTTATATATAGAAGTATATGATCATCTTGTAATACAAGTCAAGGCAGAATAATTCCTATTCTATCTTTGGTTTTCTAACTAATCACGATACTCAACATCCCCCATAGTCACAACGATAGCGACGCAGACGGTGAGACTGAAGAAGAATCCGAAGATAAGCCGACGGACAACCCCCACACAATCCTAACGGTCAATGTATCACGGAAGTTGTGGCTGGAGTGGTGTAACAGCCTAAGTGCCACCCTTGCCATTTATGGTCATGTAACCTATGTGAACCTATGTTGTCATGTGTTTGAATGATATGATGTTGCTCATTGCCATTTCATCTCATGCATCATGCATCATGCTCACCATTTCATTTGCATCTTGTGTTGCTTGCTAGTTTGGTCTTGTGTGATGTGGGTGTGTGCAATGTGTGGTGCAACAACTCCCTCCCTTCTTCTTCATTTTCAAAACTATACCTAAACCTTTTAATTCCTTTTATTTTTCTTCATGAGAATTAACTTGTTAATAAAATCTGTTAAAAATGTTCTGTTGTTAGGGGATTTTTTAAAAAGTAGGAATGTGGTGCTCTTGTTGTTGTTTGAATTTGGACTCATGCGGTTTTGCAATAAACAATGGCTGATTAATTTAAAAAGTATTTATTTTACTTGTCCTAAAAATCATCTTTTCATTTTTGTTAAATAGGGCATAATTATTTCAGTGTCAAAGTATTTTTGTTTTAGCAAGTATCCTTTTCTTTTTCTCTGTTTTTCTTCTTGTGTTGCTATTATTTTAAAAAGAAAGCCCTCTGTTTTGTTTTCCGTGAGAGAGAGGGCGAGCTGGGCCTTTTCCTTCCCCGCGCGCCCAGCCCAGCGTAGCTGACGTCTACCTGCTCCGTTCGTCTCCGTCAGGTTTTAGAGAGTGTGCTCGTGAGAGAGAGGCGTTGCCGTAGCCGTGAGAGGGAACAAACGTCGAGGCCGGCCCCTCCTTTATATGCGCACGGATCCCTAGGGTTCCTCCCCTCTTCCTCCTCGCCGCCACCGCTCCCATCTCCCTCCTCCTCTCCATCTCCTTCCTTCCTCCCCTCTTCTTCTATCAGGTAAGGTTCAGAGAGGTGAGGTTCAGAGAGTGTCACGCCCAAGATGCGTGCCTATCCGTATTAAGGCACGGGGGCCTCGCAAGGGATAGAGGCACATCTTATCGTTCGCAAGTATAGCATCATTACATCATACATTACAGAAGAGATGGGTATATGAGTTGGCTTACCCTCGCCACATACTAAATTACAATTCCACACAACAGTTCAAACATCAATATGAAGACAGGTCCGTCTACGGACGAAAACAAACGATAAAAACAGATGCAAATGATACTATCTCGCTATCCCAAAGATCACGACCATGGTCCTCTACTCATCCGGATAAGTCACGTACATCCTGCCTCTTATCTCGTCATACTCCCACTGGAACTGCGTCAGATCATCCTGCACGAACTCATCTGTACCTGTACCTGGATTGTAGTAGTAATCTATGAGCCACAAGGACTCATCAATCATGCGCCCGGGTGCCGAGACTATTCAAGCTTAAAGGTTGGGATGAGGTATGTGTTTAGCTTGCAGCAACACTAAGCATATATGGAGGCTAACTTACGTAACATGAAGATAAATGTGAGTGGCCTACGATGAACGATCGAATCTAGAATGACCTTTATGAGATCCTAAACACTTACATCAATCATAGCCCCACCGTGTTCTCTCTCGGATCATGTTCACGAGAAAAGACGATCACGGTTACTCACACAGTTGGTGTATTTTATTAGAGTTTACTTTAAGTTAACTATAACCGGGTGTCAAACAAATATCCAAGTTGCCACATAACCGCGGGCACGGCTTTTCGAAAGATTTGACCCTGCAGGGGTGCTCCAACTAGTCCATCACAAATTAACCACACTCTGCGGGAATAGCCTCGACCACGGATCTCCTGATCATCCTAGGCAACTCCAAAGGAATTCCAACACCTCGAGATAGCCCGAAGAAAGTCAGAGCCCTCACGCAAGACACTTGATAAAGGTAAAACAAGTCCAGCAAGACCACCCGACGTGTCGACGAACCCGATAAGAGACGCGCATCTCGTTCTCAGGACACGACAGATGAACAGTACGTGCGGTGGCCTGATAGAAATCCCTCGAGTTGCCCCGAGGTGGCCCCGCAAGTGGCTCTAGTTTGGACCAACACTCATGAGGAGCACTGGCCCGGGGGTTGATTAATTATCCCCGGGGTTGCAAAGCCCTATGCAAATTTTATTAAGTTATTAAGCAAATGTAGTATCAAAGTTGGGTCTTGCCAGACAAGTTTTAATCTCAACCGAATAAACAAGGGGGTCCCCATAACAACCCCGAGCATGTTAGGAGCGCAAAGTATGGAAAACATAACACCGGTAACAAGAAACTATGGCGGTAACAGCGGAACAAAACACCTAGCAAAAGGCCAAGCCTTCCACCAATACCAATATATATATGTGCATTAAATTAAATAACAGATAATATTGTGATATGCCAAATCCATGTTATCACATGAAACAACCTACACCTGCAACTAAGAAAGCTATAAGAGGGGCTGAGCAGCGGTAACTTAGCCAATCAAAGGTTTGCTAGGATGTGGAGGGTTAGAGACTATCATGAAAATTAGGAGGTTGACATTCAAGTGGTAGGTAGCGTAATTATAACGATAAGAGCAATACACTAGCAAGCGAAAATAGTATCGGGATCCGGGTATGATCATCTTGCTTGTTGGTTCTTTAGTGGAACAAGTAGCGGGATCCTCGTAGTTGTACTCGCCTGGCTCTTCGTACTCAGTTTCAACGTTCGTGTCTACCCAAAAGAAACAGCAAGAAAAAACAAACAACCATGGTGCAATGCACAAACTATAATGATGCATGCTTAGGTGAAGAGTTTTTAACATGGCAATCCTAACTAGTCTTGTTTCACATGCAAAGGGTTGGTTATTAATGAATCTGGACATAACATGATGTCAAGGTATTTAGACATGCATGAACATGGAAAATATGGATGCAACATGCAAAAACGATAAAAATGCATATGAAGAACGTAAGAAACGGAGTTACGGTTCTCACGATACGCTCACGACAAGATACGAATGCAAAACACAAGACAAGAAGGACCTGGGCTATTCCTTGGCATTCCAAGGTAGCCACTTGATAGGCAATGAAAAACCACACACAATGGAGCCAAATATCAAGCAATTCCATGGAGAATAGCTCCCACAAGTCACAAAACAATAAAACAAACAATCTGCCACAAAACAACAACATAGCAACTTTCACAACCAACAACTTGAGCTGCAGGAATCCTACAACCATAAACAAGGTATTTAAAGAAACTACATAACATGCTTATCAACTTATCCAACTACACAATCTGGAAAGGAGGCACACATCAATAAGCATGAAGCTCACAAGTTGGCATGATGAAACAGTTTTCTCGGACTTACTGAAAATAACAGTTTTTTGGAATCTGAGTTAAACTGGTAGCAAGTTGACAACAGAAACTAATGGTGATAGAGACCACCTCATGGCATGAAAATTAGCAGGATGCTAGAAGACAACATATACTTCAAAACACTAGCACTGAGCTTGAGCTAATTCTCAACATATCACAAGATGGCAACCACTCTTCATGGCATAAAAATAACAGCAGATTCTCAGACAGAAATATTTAGCATGGTGAAAACAGCAACATCAAGTTAGCTACTTCGCAGCAAGTTTTCCACTCATATGGGTGGTTCTCATGTCAAACAAAAATACCATGGCATACTAGACATAAAACAGTAACATTCCATGTTGGCACATCTCCCAAAGCAAGCATGCATTAATTCATGCAAAAATGACAAATTAGCATCACAGCAGAAAATGACAGTTTTATAAACTTGCTCAAATGTGAAATCCAATAGCACCAATGGATTCCTTGGGTCTTTCTACCCCAAAATCATGTATCATACTCATATAGTCACATGAAGCATCATGACACAAACTATACTAGCAAAACAACCACCTCTCTTATAAGTGAAAACTTACTTAAAATGCACATGAGCATATTTGAACATGGCCAGATTTGGTAATATAGCTAAAATTGGAAAAGATCTATTTAACACTACTAAACATGACACAAGAGACAATAATAAATAGTGTATGATAAGTGGGGCATGCTCACTTGTCACCCCCCTCCAAATCTACACATCTAAACCACACACACACATGGCATGCACATACACACATACACACATATGCACAAGTGCGCATGGGCACTCCCACACTCATGGAATCACCACCTATGAGTGTGGTTGTTCATTACACACACATATGCACACATATATGCACAAATGCATATAGGCACATACACATGCTTGTGATATCACACTCACACACATACACCAATATGCATATATGCTCACACACATGTATATCTAAACAGGAAAAAAATACTAACATCTAGCATGTAGGTATACACATGCACACATATATAAACTCACATCAAAAGAAAGAAAGAAAAGAAACAAGGAAGAAAACACACACGTAAAAGGGGGCGGGGGTTCGGGCTCGAACCCACGACCTCTCGGTCGCTTCCTCGAGCGCACACCACTGCGCTATGCTTCGGCTATTAACTGAGAAGGACAATGAGCCCTCTACTTCTAACTTGCATTGCTCTAACTGACGAAACTGAAAGATCGACACCGGCGACAGGCGGAGGCGAAACTACGGCGACGCGGAGCTACCAGGCATCTCCAGTGAGGGGAAACGATGCGGGGGGGGGGGGGGGATGCTGCACCTATAGGGGTTCCATTCCCGCCCTTGGAAGAGATCTATGAGGGGGAAAGAGAGGCTCAAGCACCAAGCTTTGCCCGACCATGGCGACGACTGCGAACAGAGTCGACGGGACGGCAGCGACCACGATCTCGACGGCAACTACGCGAGGCGAAAGCAGAGAGGGAAAAGAAGACGTAGGTGCTCACGGGGGGGGGGGGGCGATGCCGCTGCGCTCGGAGCAGGGAAGGAGACGATGGCGACTCGGCTCGAAGCAGGGGAAGAAGAGGCACGACGATGATGCAACGACGACGATGTTGGGCTCCCCGGTCCCCTCTAGCACTGGGAATCGGTCGCGGGCGACACCAGGGCACCCCTCGCCATCTCCAATGGTGATGAGCAGGTCACCGGAGGCGACGACGATGACCCGAAGAAACACCAGCGACACGGCTGCTCTCTGAACCTCTCTCTGAACCTTACTTGAAGGGGAGGAAGAAGAGAAGGGAGAAGGGGAAGAGGGGAGCGGCGGCGGTGCTAGGAGGAAGAGGGAACCCTAGGGGGGACGACACGGATGCCGAGGGACTAAATAGGCTCCGGAACTGACGACGAGGCGATGGCAAGACTCACGGCGGTGCACTCTCGCTCTCTCTCTGCTCTTTGAACTGACAGAGAAGCGCCGACGGGGTAGGTAGGTGTCTCCTTGCGGGCTGAGCCGGAGGGGAAGGGTGAGGCCCACTTACACTCTCACACAAATCAAAACAGGGGTTTAACCTTTTAATTAAACCAGCAAGCTAAGAAAAACCCATGAGGGATAATAAAAAGGATTTGAGATAAAGCAAAAATACATTTGACTACACGAAAATGAGAACTATTTAATAAAACTGACAAGGGGATTTTTGAAGCAAGTATTTTAAATAGTTTTAAAATCAACAGCCCCCTTGTTATTTAAACATCAAATACATATTAAGCTCAAACAACAAAAGAACCACACACATAATTTTAAAACATTATAGGCTACCTCTTGAACATTTTAAAACAATTTAATTAGCAAGTAGAATCTGTTGATAAAATGACAAGGGAATAAAGGGGCATTTGGTTGGGTTTTGTTGAAAAGAAAAAGAGAGGGGAAAGGAGAAGGAGTTTTGCACCACATACACTCAAACCACATCACACCACACAAGAACACATCACAAACAAGGCATGGCATGATGCATGATATGATGCATGATGCATGAATGCAAGAACAAGACATGGCATGACAAGGCTCAACTCATATCATTAATCTCATGACAACAAGGTTCATAGAAAATACATGCCATAAAAGGTAGGGATAACACTTGGGCTGTCACAGAGAGAGTGAGCCCCGGAGCAATCGGGTCATCGTCATTGCCTCCGTTGGCCGCTCGTCGTCGTCGGGATGCTGTGCTGCTCGCCGGTACTATCCGCGCCTCGTTCCAGGCGCTAGGGCATGGAGAGAGGCCCCATGTCGCTGGCTTCCTCCTCTTCTTCCCTGCGTCCCCGAAGCTCACCGCCGTCTTCTTCCTCTGCTCCGTCCTGCTTCGAGTGCAACATCGTCGCCCCTCCCCCCGTGAGCATCTGCGCATCCTCCCCCCTCTTTGCATCTCTTCTCATAGCCGTAGCCGCAGCCGTTGCGTTCCATCGCCGTAGTGCTCGCCGTCGCCGCCGGCCGGGCAAGGCATGGCCTTGAGGGCCTCGCCTCCGTCCCCCTCGTCGCGATACGAGCATGGGATGGATTCCCCGTAGGTTCCGCAACTCCCGCAGGAGGTTTCCCTCGTCGGAGAGCGCCGCTGCCGCTGGAGATCCTCGTCGCCGTTCCTCTGTCCGCCGCTGTCGTTTGGATTCAGTTTCGTCAGTGTTGTGCGTCCGTGTTAGTAGAGATTCAGCGAGGCCTCCCTTTGGTCAGTAGTTCCCGCGTAGCGCAGTGGCAATCAACTCGGGCCAACGACCTCGTGGTCGTGGGATCGAATCCTCGGCTCGCCCCTTTTGTTTCTTTGTTTTTTCATTGGCTGGGAGTGTTGTGTGGTGTGCGGATTTGCTTTGACCATGGCAGATCCCGTGTGGCTGTGCATTTAGAGTGTGTGTGCCTGTGTGTGCCAAATCTGGTGTGGCTGTGTGTATGTGTGTGTGTGTGCGGCAGAGTGTGTATGTGTGCTTGTGTGTGTATGGCAAGTGGGCCCTGGCACCACTTGTGATCCACTAGGGGGCCCTGGTGCCTATGCCAGGTGGGCCCCTCCTGCATATTGTTTTTCTTTTGTTGTGTTTTGATGTTTTATGTGATATAAATGGATTTTCCTTTTGTGGTATAATTTCTAATTCTGGATATGAGCATTTTTGAACATGAGCATTTTAGGTAAGTTTTGACTTATGGGATTGTAGGATAACTTTCGAGCTAGTGTTGTGCTATGTTGTTCCATGCAAAAATATGAGTGTGATATATGATTTTGGGGTAGAATTAGAATTCATTGGTGCAACTTGTTTAGTCATTTGAGCAAGTTTGACAAAATGTCATTTTGTTTCAAAGTGCCATTTTGTCATTTTAGTTGTAATTAATCCATGCTTGCTATGATCTTTGTGTCAACATGGAAGTGGTAGTATTTCATGAGTAGAATGCCATGGTATTTTATTTTGTCATGATAATCTTGCATATAAGTGGGAACCATGCTCCAAAGTGGCTGTTAAAATGGTGTTGATTTTAACATGCTAAATATTTCTAAGTCTGAGAATCTGTTAATATGTTTATGCCATGATGAGTGGATACTAACAAGTGATGTGTTGTGATTTAGCTCAAGATCACTGCTAGTGTTTTGATGTAGATGTTTCCCTCTACCATGCTGTTGATTTTTATGCCATGAGGTGGTTTCTATCACCATTGATTTTTGCTGTCAACTTGCTATCATCTTAACGTAGATTCCAGAAAACTATGATTTTCATTAAGTCCCTAAAATCTGTTTCATCATGCCAACTTGTGAGGTTCATTCTTATTGATATGTGCTTACTTTCCAGTTTGTGTAGTTGGATGATTTGATAAGCATGATATGTAGTTTCTATGAATGCCTTGTTTGAGGTTGGAAAATTCCTGTAGCTCTAGATATTTGATGTGAAAGTTGCCACGTTGCTGTTTTGTGGCAGATTGTTTGTTTTCGTGATTTGTGACTTGTGGGAGCTATGCTCCATTGTTTTGCTTGATGTTTGGATCTATTGTGGTTGGGTTTTCATTTCCTAACCAGTGGCTACCTTGGAATACCAAGGAATAGCCCATGTCCTTCATTGTCTTGTATTTTGCCTTCGTAACTTGCCGTGAACGTAGCATGAGAACCGTAACCCCGTTTCCTACGTTCTACATATGCATTAGCATCGTTTTTTGCATGGAGCATCCATATTTTCCATGATCATGCATGTTCATATAACTTAACATGAGGTTATGTCTAGAATTGTAAATAACTTAACTATTGTATGTGAAACACGACTAGTTTAGGATTGCCATGCTAAATACTTCAAATGAATCATGCATCATCTTGTTTGTGCATTGCACCTTGGTTGGTTGTTTATTGTTGTTGTTTCTCTTGGGTAGACGCAAGTGTTGAAACTGAGTATGAGGATCCAGGAGAGTACCACTACGAGGACCTCACTCTTTATCCCTGTGAAGAACCAACATGCAAGATGATCGTACCCGGATCCCGACACTATTTTTGTTTTGCTAGTTGTCTCACTATTATCGTTACATATGCGTTACCTACCACTTGAATTTCAAGCCTCCTACATTGGCATGATAGCCTCTAACCCCTCCACATCCTAGCAAACCTTGTTTGGCTAAGTTACCGCTGCTCAGCCCCTCTTATAGCGTTCTTAGTTGCAGGTGAAGGTTGTTTCCATGTGATAACATGGATATATGGCATATCACAATATTAAATGTTGTTTAATTTAATGCACCTATATATCTTGGTATGGTGGAAGG